>CAJVQA010001210.1:0-26868 GCA_910591915.1 Cetraspora pellucida | reverse complement strand
ATTAGCATGTAATTAAGAAAAGACTTAGAAAAATAATGAAAAAGAAAAATTACAGAGAAATTATAGTATTGTTACAGAAATCATTCATAATTATAATTTTGTAAAAAGGGTTTTAAGTTAGTGATATTGCATATTCAAAGATTTCATTTTGCAATCATTCTTTTTCTTGAGTTGGAATATATATTTGAATAATTCTAATAAAAGTGTTTTTAAAATGTAGGTCAAGACCAACAATATGACTTTTATAGTTATAAGAGCATGCAATATATTTGAAGATATTTTTGTAAATAAAGATTTCTACTCTAGCTTGATGTGATTCTTGAAAAAAACTTTAGAAGCTGAAGTAATTGGGATTTTATGTTTTAAAGTATTTAGTTCTTTGAGTAGAAAGATATATTTTTGAGAGGCCTAAAATATCAAAAACTTAAACATTAAGCATTTCAATAAGTGACAATTTTTTGTTTAATTGTAATAAACTGTTAATGTTTAAAAATCTATTTTAATAGTAAGAAAGATGTGTTCAATTGTAAAATTAAGTAAGTTGAAGTTATTGTTTGTTTTTTTAGTTGTTGGTGTTAGAGTTAGTATGAAATTTGTATATAACTTAAGTAGTATATTATATATATCCTATGATAAAGAAAGTATATAATTTGGTAGAAGTTTTGTATTATATAATAAGTAGATGTATGCTTTTTTTTTATCTTTAGTTAGTGAGATTATGGCATATTTTTTTAAGTATAAAGCATAATTGTCAAGATAAGACTAGAAGGATTGTATAGTTTGAGGTTTTTTTAAAAAAAGAGATTGTAGTATGATAGGTATTTGTTGTAACAAATATTCAAATCATAGGAGTCTAAAGATGTTAGTAATGATTTAATAAAGTTTTTTTTTGTAGAGTCACTTGGAGATTCTATAAAAGAAGTTATTGAAAAAGATTATAAGAAGTTATGGAAAGTAAATAAATAGATTTTTTATTTGAAATAGAATTAGTATTTGTATTAGATTGATTAGTATCAATGGTCTCTTAGTTTGTATTAGAGTCAGACATTATAAAATCATCATCAGGATTTGTTGAAGGGTTAGGTAATGTTTTGTTAGTTTCTATAAGTTGTGTTGTAAGAGGTAATTTTGATGCATTTTCTATAATAGTTTTATTAGATTTAGGTTTAAAGAAATTTGTATTAATTTTTAGAGCTTTGAACTGAATTTGAAATTTGAAAAGTAGTGTTTTTTCTGCTTTTGAGTAAAATCATTCTTTATAAACTTTCCTAATATAAGATATGAATAGTTTGTTGATAGATTTAAGTATATAGAAATAGGCAATTATTTTAGCTAAAAAGTGAGTATCTATTGGTTTTGATGTAATTTTATCAATTGCTTAATAAAGATGAAGGTTATCTATTTAATTATTGATAGTAGCTGCTTTGAAATATGCATTAAAGTAACTGTAAAAGTAATAGTTTTCATGGATAATATTATAATTGTCCAATTTGTTAAGTTTGTTGATTTCTAAGAAATCTAATTCAATTTGGCTGCAAGTTGTTAAAAATAGGTAATTGGTATTGGTTTTTGAAAGGTTGCTAGAAAATTATTATTATATCTGAATATTACAATATTTAGAATTAGATGTAACTATTTAGTTTTAGGACTTGAGCTTAAGTTAGAATTTGTAAGTACAGGATAGTATTTGAAAGATTCTTACAAAAATTTAGTTGATAGGTTTTTGACATTGTGTTTAGTATTATCAGATAATATAGTACAGTTTTCTAAAGTATATATATGGATATGATAGAATGCTGCTTTAAAGCAAAGTTGTATGCATTTATATAGTAAATTAATAGAAGTAATAGTAAATTGTTAAGATAAAAGATCTTTAAAAGTATTAAAAAATTTAAGAGCAATTTGATATTTGATAAGTTAAATGTTTTTTGTTTATCAATTTGGATAAATTGTTGTTTGTAGATGTCAAAAAAGGTATCAAACCATGTTTTGAATTGTGTTAAATAATCTTTCAGAGATGGAATTTGAAATATTTAAAGGAATTGTTGTTTTAAGATGTTAAGAAATATATTAATATTGAATTTATTATTATTTTGAATTTTAAAAAGAGGTTGGTTGATACTATTCTCACTAATGTAATAATGAAGTTTGAAGTATATTGGGTAGAGTTTAAGATCTTTATAGAATTTTTTTATATTAATAGTTTTATATTTGTTATGAAGAATAAGATGAAGGCAAGCTAGATTTAGTGCAACTTGCATTTAATTTGAAGTAGTATAAGGTGGAATCGAGTTATATAAGATAAAAATTTTTGGATAATTAAGGTAAATAAAGAGTGTAGTAGTAAATTCTTTAAGTAATACAATAAGAGTAAAGTAAATAAGTTCAAAAAGAATGGCAAAAGATTGGTTTATAGAGAGGTTATTTTTATAAATAAAATCTGTAAGGAATTTAGACTGTTGGCCAGCTAAGGTTTTAATTAAATATATATAATTAAATTTGGATGCTAATTTATTTTTAGTTGCTTGTTTAATAATTTTTTTCAAATATATATTAATAAGATGTAGTTTGATAAATTTGAGTATTTGTAAAGCTAGTTTGTTATTAGATTTAGTATGATGTTTTATTTTTTCAGTAATTGGAAATTCTTTGAACCAATTAAGATTATTATAAGTATCTCTAGGTGTTTGTTTTTGTTTTTGTTTTTGTTCATTGGTGAAGTGTTAAGAGTTTGGTTTTTTTAGAAAAATAGATTTGTATAGTTGGATTTTGTCTTTTGCAGACATAATGCTAAGTTTGTAAAGAATAATTACTTACTTTTGGTCAGAGCTAAGTGAAGTTATTAGTTTAGTTGATTTAATTTTGAGTTTAAGATTTAGAATATGTAATATACAAGTATGATAAATTATAGAGCCTTTAAAGATGCATGCTATTGTATAATCTGGAGCATAATTTTGTCGACTGTCAGTAAAGACACATTAAATATTTTTAAATTTGTAGAAAAAATAAGTATAGTAGTATTGTGAGTATACAATTATAGCTGTAGAATTTGGTCTGTTTGAAAGGTTAAAAAGAGAACATATGCTGTTAAAGATAAAGAGAGCTGTGTTTGATTAGTTGATTTAGAAATTGGTAAGATTGGTAGTTCTTTTGTTTTTTTAAAACTTTGTGAAGAGATAGTATTTCTGATTTGAGTTTGAGTTAGATTTAAAGGTTGACCAATTGTAGTTGAATAAGTAATTTTGTAATATTAAGAAATAAAACTTGTATGAAATTTGCTACAAAAGCAGGTTGTGATTGTAGGTTGTAGTGGAACCTTGAAATAGTGTTGTTGTTTTTTATCATCATAATAGTCTGGTTTAGCTGCTAGTGAAAGAACTCTTAGAGCTTGGAGTTTGGATTCTTGAAATCCAAGTTTATAACAGTCTTTGTATTTAGAGTAGTAATAGTCTATATTATAGGAATCTGGTTCTTAAGAGTCGATTAAAGTAAACATTTTTCTAAGTTATTTTTGGTATTGTGGTGTAACAAATAAGAGGTATAACAAGTAAGAAATGTGACAGATAAGGAATATAATAGATAATAGAATATGATATTTAAGGTAACACCTAGCATAACACCTAAATATGATCAATATAGAACAAAAATTTGTATAAATTTATTAAGACAAAATTGATAATATTAAGTTTTGTTTAAAAATAAATAAAACAAAAATAGATTTATATAAAGTAATTAGTAATCTTAATTAGTAATAGTGATCTACAGGTCTGGGACACACTAGAAAGTTAGGATCTTTTAAAAAAAAAAAATTTATTTCTTAAATTTTAAAAGAAAAAATTATAAAAGAGTTTTAATATATTTTCTAATAAAACTATTAGTTTTTGACCATATAGAAAGTATGATATATCAAAATGAAGATAAAGTTGTGCTGAATCTTTTTGTTTTAAGTAACTACTGTATTTTACTTAGTAAAATGATAAGTATTTAGTAAGAAAAAAAATTTGTTTAGTTTAGTTATATCTCAATAGTAAACACTTTTAGAAATATAAGAGTAGGCTGCTTATATGTAAAATCTTATGAAAAACAATTTTACTTAGGTAGTCAAAATAGGTTTACTTAATAATAATTTGAGAAAGAAGCAATTTTGTTTAGAAAGAATTTGGTACAAGTGATTGTTAGAAAGAGTTAGTAATTTGTGTTCTTTATCTTATTTTAAAATAATTAAGTTTAATAATTTGTTTTGATTTCAGACTAATCTGAGATTAATTAAATTTTATAATTTTGATTAGTTAAAGATAACAGATGACTATTTAATAATCATGTAATATGTTGGCTTTACATAGTCTTGTGTAATTTTATTTTTACATTATTTTAATTTTTTATTATACAAATTTAACTTTTATTTATAATTGAAAAATATTAATTATATTAAAATTTATATGAATATAATAAAACCTTATTTTTTAAAAAATATAAAAATAAATTATTTTTATTGTCTGCACTCCATATTACTATAAAGATTAAACTTAGAAATAAATATTAATATATAAAAATTAAACAAATAAGAACTTTTAGATAAAAAGTACTACAAATATACTAATAAGACACTCTCTCTGACAATCACTTGGATGCAAAATCAATGAAAAAGAAAATCAACTTTCTGCACTAACAGCAATAGATAATACTCTCAACAACACTAAGAAAAAGTAATAGCAAAAAAAAAAGCAACAAATAAGCTTAGAAGCAAAAAGTACTGCAAGTATTAGTAAGATAGCTATAGAAGAAAACCAGGGTTTTTTTGTAGAAATTTTAGCAAAAAGGAATAATTTTGAAGAATTGCTAGTGACCCTATATGTATATCTGTTTGGATTATACAAACAACATATACAGCCTGGACAAAACAAACATGTACAGGATTTTAGAATAGAATAGGATAAATGAGCTACTTATAAAACAAATAAACAAAAAAATAACAAATATGTAATAGAACATCCTAGAAGAACAGAATCATAAATATGAACAAAAATCTTCTTGTAGAGTACAGAAAAAGTCTACAAGTACTCTTTATAAAAAGAGCATACTGGGCTATGAATAGTGTGTATAACAAAATTTTTTTCAATAAGGCGAGCAAAACATATATAGTATCAGATAGAAAAGACAAAATTGTTGCATTGCTTACAAACCAAGACCCAAATGAAGTGGCACTTTTATGACTAACAAGAGAAATATTAGAAAAAGCTGAGAAAGAACAGCCAGAAAAAAAACTAAACATAAGTATAGAAAACCAAAACCTAACAATAGAAGCAAAAAAAAGACAAGTACAATATAACTAAGACAGAGAACAGCAAATAGTAATAAAGAAAAATAAAGAAGAGAGCATCAAAGGAAAACAAAAAACAAAAAGAAATATAGAAGAAGAAAGTAAAAATATAGGAAAACAAGAAGAAACAAATACATTACAAAGAGGAAAATAGAGAGAGATAAGTATAAAAAGAAATAACAAAATGATAAGTAAACCTGGTGTTTAAAAACAAGAAACCAAAAAGCAAAGAGATATAAGTGAACAAAAAGATATAGAAATAAATGATAAGCAATTAAGACAAAACATACTAGAAGAAGAAAGACAAAGACAAAAAAGAAGGAAGCAAGAAACAGAAGAAGAAATCGACATCGTAGAAGTAACACTAGATCAAAGTATATAGGCACCAAGCAGAAGAAGTTGTGACTAAAACAACAGCCTAATTGTTAATATACTAGCATATAAGGTTTCTGGAGAAATAAAAGAAGAATGTATAAAGTTTATTAGGTAGTCTTTAAAGAATAATACACATGTTAAAGACATTGACAAAGTATTCAAGAGAGGAAATCTATAGATAGAAGTAGTCTTTGACTGTAATTATGGCAGAGAAGAAGCTATACAAAGAATTAGTAAAAAAGAGAGTAATTGGTATAAGATAATACCAAAAGATAAAGAAAATAAAAAGAGAAAAGAAGAAAAACTTAGAGATTACAAGAAAGAACAACAAAATAAAGAAAAACATACACCAAGTTTTAAAAAAGAGAAGGTTAAAGAAGGCATTAACAAAAAAGAACCTTACATGATAAATATAAAGAAGAAGAAAAACTCAGTAACAACGTAACTTACCTAACAATATAGGACCTATCAGCTAATATAAACAAAAGAGAAGTAGAGTATATTTGTAGAAGAATTAAAAATGTGCAGATTATATGCATTAAAAGATTTAAATACAAAGCTTTAGCAGTAATACAAACACAAAGCATAGAAAAAAAAAGATTCCATAGTCATTGCCTGCAGACAATAATAAGTTGGTAAGAGTAACAAGAGAAAGAGAAGACTATAAAGCAAGAGAAAGACAAAGAAAACATACAGCCAAACTAACTGAGCTATCTAAAAATGCTTTAGAAGTCTTATTATTGCGATGCTTAAGAAGTAAAGAAGCAATGTCAGTACACATTCCACCAAACTGAAATGGAACTAAAAGCAAACAGTACTGATTATTTTCACAACAGAGAAAGATATGAAGGCAGTGTAGTTAAAACCAATCATGTACAACAACTTCCAAGTATACTGGGTTAATGAAAGAAGAAGAAAGCCAAAAGATAGAGAAAGTTTTAAAAATAAAAAAGGAAGAATCTGGGATAGATTAAGCCAAAAATCTGATACAGAAGAAGATAAAAGTAAAGAAAAAAACTAATAGAACAGAATATATATAAACAAAAAGAAAGATTGAAAAGAACTAAAACCAAAAGTTCAAATGATAAAAGAAGAAAATAGCAGCCTAAGACATAATATTAAAAACCAAAGAAGATATAAAAGTATAGATAATGAGAAAGAAGAAAGCTAAGAGAAAAAGAAAAATAAAGATAAAATATAACAGCAAGAGAAGAACATACATATAGAAGACATGCTAGGCTGAATCTTAGAAAGACTAGAAAAACTAGAAAAAGTAAATGACATAATAGAGAAAGGCATAGCCAATCACTTCTAAAGGCACCTTAGTTAAATCAATGAATATAGATGAGAAGATAGGAAAGTTCTTACAAAACGAAAGAAGAAGTTTTAAAAACAAAAAAAGAAAAACACATCTTTATCCAAAAGAAGAAAGAAGTAAGAGCAAAAAAGGAAAAGAAAAAGAAAAAGCAGCAAAGACAATACAAGAACAACTAAAAAAAAAATAGAAGAAAGAAAGAAAGAAGATTAAAATAGCATGTCACAATGTTAATAGACTCAAAACCAAAGGATGGAAACTCAATAGTCTGCTGGGCTAGGCAGAAGAAAAAGAAGTTACAATATTAGGTATTATAGAAACAAACCTTACAGAAAAAGAGAGGAGATTCCTAATGCAGACAGTAAATAGAAAATATGTAAAATTTTGGTCAAGTGCAACAAAAGACAAAAAGAAGAGATTGGGTATAGGCATTATAATTAATAAACAATGGAAAAAACAAGTGGGTGCAGTTAAAAAAATAAATGAATATATGATAGAAATTATACTATACTTTAAGCAATTGGAGTTAGTAGTTTTAGGAGTCTATGTATCACCAAGTGACAAGGCAGTAGGAAAAAACATTCAACAAAAAATCATAAAAATTGTCACCAAAAAGAAAAGACAAACACAAATAGTTATTTTAGATAATTTCAATCATATAGTGAATAATATATTGAACAGACAATATCTACAAGTAGCAAATTTCAAAAGATTGCCAATCTTTAATTGAATGAAAAAGCAAAACTTTAGCAACAGTTACAGAGATATGCATCCAACAAGTCAAGAATTTACATGGTTAAATAGAGAAACAGCAACAAGAATTGACTACATATAGGTATCAGAGAAACTGGTTTTAGGTCTACAGAAGGCAAAAATTGTAAATGCAGAGGGAATTACTAAAAGCAATCATAAAATAGTAAAAACAGAAATATGGATTAAACACATGATATCAAGAAATAGCAAAACTAAAATCAAAAGAAAAAGACAATCAAAAACAGTATATCTATACAATTAAGCAAAAAAAGAGAACTAGGAAAAGTATACACAAGAGTTACAGAAACAGTTAGAAGTCAAGAAGGTGCTAAAGAACATTCAAAAGAAAGAAACAAATAATATAAACAGCATATAGGACATATTAGAAGAAGCAATCATTACAGCAGCTAGTAAATACTTGCCAAAGAAAAAGATATACAATACATTAACAAATAGAAAAAACAATCAAAAGAAGCAATACCAAGAAAAGAACATTGTAGAACTGCAAAGACTAATTAAATAGGCAAAAACAAGAGAAGGTCAGAAAGTAACAAAAGAGGAAAGAACAAAAATAAATGAAAAACTACAAATAATAGAAGGAAAAGAAAGAGCAAAGCTGCCCAAATTATATAAACAATGGTCAAGTGCCTGGATAGAAGACATAAAAGGTTGGCAGAAACTACTACAAGAGAAAAAGAGAAAAAAATAAAAACAAGATCAAAGAAGACAAATAGAAGAAAACATAGACAAAAGATGTGAAATAATTAAAACAGATCAAGAAAAAATGATAGCCAGTCTGTTAAACAAGTCTTACAAAAAGATAACACTTGACAGATTCATTAAACAAGAAGATGAATTGACAAACTTAACAGTAGAACCAGAGTTAGTTAAGATTAATATAGCAGAATATTACAAAAAACAATTTAGAACAAGAAATGCAAAACTAAAAAAAATGTCAAAAAGGTGAAAAAAAGTTTACAAGTCACAGAATCACATTAAAGAGAAATGGTATATAGAATTAGAAGATAGCAACAAGAAAAAAAAATGAGAAGAAGTACTAAGAGAACTTAAAATAGGAACAGCTTTAGACATATCTGGTATAAGCTATATACTAATCAAACAAGCAGAAAAGAAAATGCAAGAAGTCTTTAGAGCTTTTGCAGATCTCTGTTTGGAGAAAGAAGAGATATCAACCAAGTAAAAAATTGCACAAGTTTATCCAATATCAAAAGATGTAGAGTGGGAATATAGCTTAAATAATATTCGCTCAATAGCTCTGATTAAAACATTCAGGAAAGTAATAACAAAGGTGATAACAAAGAGGCTTGCCAAGATGTTTATGAAAAGAGAAGTGCTTAAGGGGCCAAACTACACAAGTCTATCAGAAAATTCAATGGAGCAGCCAGTACATATTTTTAATATAATAATGAAGAAGGCAAAAGAAAAAAATAAAGAAGTATGAATACTTCTACAAGATATAAAAAAGACATTTGATTCAGTCCTACTCAAAAGTCTTGAAATAGCATTGCAAAGAGTCAAAATTTCTAGAAGAACAATAAAATACATCTTAAATCTTTTTCATAAAAGACAACTAAGAATAATTACAGCTTATGGCTTAACAGAAGAAGTAATAGCAAAAGATGGAATAGATCAAGATGAAATAATATCACCATTAATATAGTGCCTCTTCTACGATCTATTGTTAGAGAGAGTACAAGAAGACAAAAGTCTAGAATATATGGTTGAGCAAGAAATTAAAGAAGAAACACAATGCAATAATATCACAAAGTTTCACCAAGCAGCAATTGCATATGCAGATAACACAACATGGATTGCAAACAGCAAAGACCAGTTATTAAAGATTCTAAAAGTAGCTAAAAAGTTCTTCAAGATGAATGACATAGAGATTAATGGATTAAAATCAAAGCTGCTAGTAATGAATACAAAAGTTAAAAGAAAAGAGAAAGAAATAGTTTTCAGCAAAAGCAATGTAAGAGAAGAGCCAAGAAACAAAATTGTTCAATTACTTAGAATATGGCTGAACAACAGAATATAAGAAGTATTAGTTAAAAGAAAAGCTAAAGGAATAGTTAGTCAGATGATAAAAGATCTCAAATACAAAAAGATGATAACAAGCCAGATCACATATATAAACAATATGGTAATAATCCCAAAACTAAGCTACATGCTCCAGTTGACTAAAATCTTGGAAAAAAAAATATATGAGATACATCAACCAATAATATGTCTAGCAAAGCAAAAAAGTAATTTGCAAAGAACAATAGAAAATTGCATAATAGAATATAAGAATCTCAGTAGATGTAAAACATTCAACAAAAGCTAGTAATGAAGCAAGTAAGTGGCTTATTGTTAAGATTGAACAGACAAGACAGCCTAGGTCAGTTAATGAAGCTAAGAATAACACAAGGCTGTCAAAAAGCAGGTTTGACAAAAGATATTTGGAAATTGGAAAAAATACTAGCTAACAAAGTATGATAAAAAAACAACTTAGCATATTTAACAATAATAAAAGCAAAAGAGTTAGGAATAAACATAAGAACAGAAAGTAACTTATGAAGAATATTTGAATATAATACTAAAATATAAGAACTGTTAGAAACACAGTTGTAGAAAAAAAGCAGAATAGAGATAAATGAAGCAGGTCTAATTTACCTAAACCAATTGATTGACACAAAAGAGAAGAAACTGATTATATGACAACAATTTAAAAACTTTTGTGAACATTCAAGTAAAGAAAAAAAAGCAAAATGGTTTAAAAAAACAAAGTTCAAAATGCTCAAAAAGCCAACAAATAGAAGAATCAAAGAATATTTTAAGACAAACAGACATAATACCCAAGCAATAAAGATGATATGGAGAACTATGTCAAAAGACAAAAGAAGAAATAAATAGATAGTATACAGTACACAAGGAGATAGACAATTAGAAAAGATAATAAAGAAGAAAAAGAAAAAAGTTCTATTAGAGCATTAACAAATACAAAGTAAAGAAAATGAAATAGTAACAGAAATTAGCAAATGTAATAGATGCACAAAAGAAGAAGAACAGAAAAAAGACAGTTGTTAGCAATGGATAAGAATAAACAACAAGATTAAAGTAATCCTTAACACATTGATGGAAAAAAAGAACAGCAAAATCAAGATAGCTATGGACCAGTTGACAGGAAAAACTGAAACAGAAAGGTTGAGAGACAGTAAGCAGAAACTTAAAGGTCTAAGGATGGTTGAAGAGTTAAAAATAGAGATAATCAAGAGACAGAAACTAGATAAGAACATCAAACAGGAAATTCTGAAAACACTAAAAAGAAACCTATCAAGAAACAAAGACAAATATATTATATATATATATGGTGCTACAAACATAAAGACCAAAGAAGAAACACAAGGCAGTAGTATAGAGATAGAATGGGTCCAAACAAATGAAATGCAAAAGTAGCCAGAAGAAGAAACATCATTAGGTCTAGAAGGATAAATAACATCAACAATAGCAGAATTAGTAGCAATATGGGCAGCAATCCTAACAATACCAAGAGAAAAACAAGTAGAAATATATACAGACAATAATGCTACAATTAGAAATATTGGCAGAGGTTTAGAGCAAATAGATAAAATGAAAATTTTTAAAAAGAAAAACATGATATGGATAATAAAGATTATAGAACTTATTAATATAAAGAGTATATAGATAAAGTTAGTAAAAGTTAAAGGGCATAGCAAAAACAAATGGAATGACAAAGCTGATAGTCTTGCAAAGAAGAGAACAATAAGTGAGAAAGTAATACAAATAGAGAAAGCCAGTTGCAAAGAGATAGAATACTGTCTAGAGTAGAAAACAAATGAACTAACATATCTGCAAGATTGTTATACAAATTGATAACAAATACAAGATTAGGAGCAGAATAAAAAGAAACAAATGCAATTAGAAAGTTAGAACTGAAAACAGAAGGCATGATTTATAACTGAACACAATTCTAAAAAAGGTTAAAAACAACTAAAGGAGTGCATTGCACAACAAGAAGAGGTAGTACAAAAAGATGTGTACTTAAAAAGTGTATGATAGATAAACTTCTGACCCTAGAAGAACTTAATAGAAGAAGGCCAGACATATATACAACAACAGAGTGCCAAGTATGTCAAGATAAAGTTAAAGAAACACAAGCACATTTAGTATCATGCAAAGGACAACAGAGCCTGTAGAAATAAATCCAAAAAGTAACCATTGCAACAGCCTGAAAAGGATTGAGAGAAGAAGAAAAAACTTGCACCCTACTATATGTTCTATATATAGCACTCTTTGGAAAAAGTGAAGCAGAAGAGATAGAAATAAGAGAAGCATTAATTAAAAGCCTAATCCTGAAAAAAACACAAGACAGACTAACACAGCTTCTAAATACAAAGGCAAGACAGAAGTTTATAGAAACAGTGGCACAGACAGCATGAAATACATTCTATGAACAAGTTTGAAGAATACAGTATGAAAAGATCAATGAATGAAAGAAAAAAGAAGGCATAACAACCAAAATAAAGAAAAAAAATAAAAAAAAGAAGAATCCAAAAAAAAAAAGAAAGGCAAATCAGCAAAAAATTGAAGAAAAAAAGAAACAAGCAAAAAAGAGAAAAGATAGAATTAATAAAGAAACTAAAAAAACAATATTAAAGCTTGTTATGAAAGGGAGAAGACCCTTTTACTACAGACTTTAAGTAGTTAGACAAGTAGCCTATTTCTGTTGAAAATAGTGCAGCAGGTTGCATTTAGGTATCTATGGGTGGCCAGATAATGCTAGACTTAGTGGTTAGGTAAATCTATGTAATTGCAAAAGTAATTTAAGAATCTTAATAAAGTACTAACGTGACTGCTTAAGTTTAAAAAAAAAAATAATAATAAAAAAATAAAAGGTACTACCAAATTTTAAATTTAAGAAAAAAATATTAAACTAAACTTAATATATTAGAGATAGGATATAATTCTTCTAATCTAATGAATTAAAAGTTTAAGAATAAAATAAAGATATAAGAGGAAATCAATAAAAGAGACAAATTATTTTTAGTAAAATTTTTAAAATTTTTAAATTTAAATAACTTAACAACTATTTAATCAAGTTTGTTAAAAATATTTTTATTTTAATCTTAAAATTATATAAAACTAAAATAAAAAAAAATTTATCAAATTTAATAAAATAGTTGTTAAGATATTTAAGTTTAAAGTCAAGAAAATTTTTATTTAGAAAAAATTTATTTCTTTTCTATTAACTTCTCTCTATATACTAAAATATTAAAAATATGCTATAAAATTAATACTATGTTGAAGTGTAGTAACTTAGTAAAGTAGACAAATGTTTAACTCTTAAGTGACAGTTCTAGAGTTCAAATTCTTGTGTTATACTAGCATGACTAAAAGGTCATATAGTATTTATACAACCTTGTATGAAGGAATACAAACTAGTACCAGGTGGTGTAAACTTATAATAAGTTCTTATGACTATATAAATTACAGAAACCAAGAAAATAGAAGTCTACTTGAAAGATATAAGTAAAGAAGTAACCAAAACTTTAACAATGCTACTGTAAAAATTAGATTTATGAAACAATCTAAAATCTGTAAAGCTGGATAAAAATAAGGCAATCTTTAGAAAAAAACTATTGTAACTAGTTAGGCTACTAAGATTTATTCTAGAAAAAAGGTTATATATTAGAAAACATGCAAATCAAAAATATAATTGTATTTATCTTTTTAAGTTATTTGAACTAGAAACTTAATAGAACTTGATTTGAATATTGAAGTAATAAAAATATATTGTAAAGTAAGTACTAAGTTTGAAATGAACTCCACAAAAACATAATAGTTTAATAGTATGCCTTAACTGCAAGTATTGGTCTTAGTTATAGTATTATTAAGTTAGTTATAAAAATAAAATACAAAAGATTCTAGAAAGTTTAATACAAAGTCAAAAGTTTTTATATGAGTGACTGTTTTAAAGATTTAGTAATCATAACATATTTGTATTAGTATTAACTAGAACATCTTGGTAGATGTAAATAGATTAAATAGATATAGAAACTAGAATGTTTAAATAAGAAACTTATAAGCAGGTTTTAGATATAACAGCTAATGTAAAATCCTTAGACAGACTACTTAAATTAAATAATAACTAAAGTTGTACAAGTGTCTAATTGTTACTCTTTCCATAGTTGTTTTTTATAGTTGTAATACAACTATTAGCTAAATGTACTATTAATAAAATCTTGGGTCATAAGTACTTATTTTAATATTTTAAAAAAAAATTAGTACTAAGTTTGAGTGAACTTTATAAAAGTATAACTTTGTTAATAGTTTATAAAATAGATAAATTAATTAATAAAAAAACATTTGAAGTTTTATAGTCAACTAATATACTTTAAAATATATAATAATTTGACAGATATATAAAAAAACTAAATATTAGATTAGATAATACTTAGATATATAAAAACTAAATATTATTTATTTGATAAAATATAATAATCAGAAAATTTAAATAAGTAGCTACCTAATTAGATTGCAAATATAATAATTAGTATAATACTTTTGAACAGACTATTTAAATAAATAATTAAAAGTTATATGTTTAATTAATTGTATGTTATTTTATACAAGTTATAATTGAAAACACAATAAAAACAATAATTGTTATTTTTATTTTTTTTAAAATAATCTCTTTGGTCTTTTGAGTTTTATTAATGACTTTTTTGATAATATAATTTTATAAACTATTACAAAAATAGTGTACAATTAACTACATGTATAGCTTTTTTATATTACCTATTTAAGAAGTCTGCTTAAAGATTTCTTATTAATTGCCATATATAACATCTCTGCTTGGGTGTTTTATTTTAAACTTTCTAAATCTAAGCAGTAACTATTATAAATATTGGTCTTAATAATAATAATTATAATAATAACAAAATTAAAAAAATACCTATTAAAATAATAATAGTAATAAAATTTAAATGAAAATAACTTAAAAACCATCTACCCAAATTTGATAAAAATTTTTTATTACAATTATATGCTCTATAAAATTAAAATAAAAAAAATTGTTAAATTTGATTAATTATTGTTAAGTTATTGCTAAGTTATTGCTAAGTTGTCTTTTTTTAAAATTATATCAAAAATTTAAATGCTTATATTGATCATTGCAGTGCTAATAAAAAGATAAAATCACATTTTGCAGTGTTAGTAGCAATTCTTATTGTTAGGATTATGCAATCACATAATATGCAAAAAAAACATTCTAATTCTGTGACTTAAACATGATTGATGGATATGATTTTTAAATATGAGAATAATAAAATTAATAAACCGATTTTCTTAAATATCCAAGATTTTAATAAAGTTTTTTTTTATAAAACAGTTATAAATGTTTTTTCAATTTTTTCTTGTTAATAAAAAAAAAACTAGATGCTTAATTAAGAAAATATAAAGCAATATGGTTACAGTCACCTAATGACATAGAAATTCTTTGTATAAATATGGCTTTTATGCACGGAGGAAAATTTTTTTGTCAGTTTTGTCAAACCACTGTGGATTATGAAAAAAAGACCGTAATAGATGAATATTTGACATCTTCTACCCATGAATCAAAAAAAAAACTCCGCACTTAACGTTAAACTCTTGTTCAACGTGCAATTACCGCTTTAAATAAGCCTTATGATTAAATTGCATTAGTATATATTTGGTTACTGGTTTCAGGAGTAGATGTTGAGGGTAGCTTTTCGGCTTATAAGCGAATTTTAACAGATAATATGCATGCTTTGTCAAAAAAATTCAATTAGAATGTTGAATTTTTTAAATTTTAATAAATAAATAATCTTTTCAGAGAAGGTTTAAAAATCGCATCCTCTATTTAATTATTTTGCATAATTTTATTTATTTCGCATCCATCGCATAATTGACCTCGATCGCATCGCATCGCATATCGCACCGCATAATTC
The DNA here is from genome assembly GCA_910591915.1 of Cetraspora pellucida. NCBI lineage: Eukaryota > Fungi > Glomeromycota > Glomeromycetes > Diversisporales > Gigasporaceae > Cetraspora > Cetraspora pellucida. The sequence goes on along the minus strand of CAJVQA010001210.1, from coordinate 11,114 downwards.
TGGACAACCTACTTATTGTATAGTAATTATCATGTGACAGCACTTACGAAGGGAGGTTATTATATATAGGCCAAGAAGATAGCATGAATTTATTCATAAGGCCCCAGCATGGGCCAGTCAATTATTGTGCATTTAGGGATGCATTTAGGAGTATTAACATATAATTTTATGGTAGTTCACATATTTTATAGAATTAACATATAATTTTATGGTAGTTCACATATTTCATATTTTATAGATTTGGAAAATGATCTTACGGAACTATGTAAATTTTATGAATAAAAATTAAAATGTCTAGCCATCCAGTAATCCAATTTAAATAAACTTTTTTTTATTTTGTAAAGCTTAGTGAGTTCTACAAAATAAAAAAAAAGGGTTATTTGAATTGGATTACTGGATGGTTAGAAATTTGGATTTTTATTCATAAATCTACATAGTCTCGTAAGGTCATTTTCAAGATAAAGACCTCATATAATTTTTATCGGAAGACAGTTAATAAGATGAAATCATACGTATTGTTTTCGGAAGAATAATATAAGAGTTGTAGAACATATAATCTAAGTATAATTCTAAAAACTTTATCACATAATTCTAAAACTTTATCGCATAATTTCGTAATTTAGCATAAATCAATTTGTAAAGCAGAGAATTCGGTGTCCGTCGCAACAGAAAATGAGTAGCCCACCCGAGTTTTACTCAACCCGGAAACGACCTCTAGTTCTGTTTGTTTGGTTTGTTAATGATAGAGGTATTGTAACTAAAAACTGTCACGAGATATCTTTTTGTAAGAGGCTTGAATTTACACTTGTCAAATCTATGCGTCTTTTATGATAGGTTGTTAAAGAGTAGATAGTATGCACGAAGTTCATCCAGCAATGCCCAATTACCATTAAAACAGAATCAGTGATATCACACAACAACCACATAGATACAGAAGTAAACTTAAACATATTTTTTGCATTTTTTTATTCAATAAGCATAGAATTTAAAGTCAAATTTAGTTGTGTAGTTGCCATGATATTATTAACAACATTGTTTTTAATGCTAGAAATAACTAAACGCTCTGATCTAACTGGTGTGATTAACTTGCCGTTTAAGGGTAACAAATCATAAAAACCACTACCGATAAGGATTAAACTGAACATGTAAAGTTATTGTTAATTTCCATATTTATGTTTTGAATAAAAATAATGAAAATTATAATTATTAGTTATATTATTCAATGCTTTCTAATTCAATAATTGATTGAACAATTTGTTATTAATAATCAAAAATTAAAAATCGTCATCACTAGCTCTGGCCAACTCTTATTTTAAATCTTGTGCTGTATACGAAATACGTAATTTGTAATGTCATACAAATGCAAAGTAAATCAGAGTTTTTATTCAATTAAAAATGATCCACCAACTCGGATTTAAATTTAAATTTTTAACCATAAAAATCCTTTTTGTTTAAAAAGCTACCCGGCAGTTTTTAAGAGTTCGCAGAAAAGAAAACCCTGCAAGATTGTTCAGACCCAATAACTTTATACGTATAGTCCAACAGGTTATCAAAAAACTAAATTTTCTTACTTAAATTTCCAAATTCAGAGTACATATGAAGTTTGTTACCGACTTGTATCGGTAAATTAATAGTAGCACAAAATAATTCTTTACCTACACATAATAGAAATAATAAATAGTGATAGTTGTTACATTCATGCATATATTTATTAAATTCCAAATAAGTAAATTGGTTGTTCATACAAATTGTGCTTCATGTTTTATTGCGTGACTGCTATAAAAGAGCGAAGACCGAACTGTTCACCATGTTGGCACTATCCTCAATTTTCTATATTTTAATAAATATATAGTTAACAATGATATTAAAGGAAATTATTGTTATCTTATTTTTCTTCACATTCTTTTGTAATGCTTCTGAGCAATATCCAACACCAAATGCACTTTGGATAGTTACAGACCTCGCTGGTAAAGTATTTCAACCCGGTGATACGTTTGATTTCGCAGTTATGGCCCCAGATAATTATACTGGCACATATAATATAAATTTAAGAAATCATGAGATGCCCAGAGCTGGTTATGTCACGCTTCTATCAGGAATTTCCTTTAAAGGTGGACTTAACACTTTCAATCTCGAGATTCCATCGAACAGCCAACTCTCGGTGCCGAGTCCTGTATACTACATTATTTTTTGGGGCCCTACTGACGAGGATTACTCAGCCACTTTTACTATTGGAGAACCAGGGTACGGAGTTAGTATAGTGAACCCTGCTGCGGGTATAGTTTTACACCCCGGCGACACATTTGAAGCTAGTTGGTATGGAACTTACGAAAGACCTGATGTTGAAGGCATTGAGTTCATTCACGTGAGTAAAATAAATGATTCTATGATAATACATGTCTCAGTCTCAAATTCATCAAATTATATAGGCATTATTAGAACCCGCAGAAAACGATGATTTCCCTCATACTTATCCTTTCCAAGCTGATAGACAAATAAGTTTTGAGTCACAATATTTCGAGTTGAAGTTACCAACAGATATTTTGGCACCCAGAGTCTGGAAATTTGGATTTCTGTTTAATACAAGTGACGGGAGTTATAGTACAATTGTTTCTAGCGGGTCATTTTTAATACTTCCTAACGACGACGATCAACCACCTAATGATTCATCAGACCCCGATTCGGATGACCAAGATTCGGATGACCAAGAACCGGATGACCAAGATTCGGATGACCAAGACTCGGATGACCAAGATTCGAATGACCAAGACTCGGATGACCAAGATTCGAATGACCAAGATTCGGATGACCAAGATTCGGATGACCAAGATTCTAATGATCAAGATTCGGATGACCAAGATTCGGATGACCAAGATTCATATGACTCTTATTCGAATGACCCCGATTCATATGACTATTACTCGAATGACCCCAATTCGAATGACCAAGATTCATATGACACCAATCCGATGCAACCCTGAAAATATAGCTTAGTAAAACGCAAACTTAGTATGCATAATTAAAATAGAAAATATAGGCATCAATTTGAATAGAAACAACATAATATTATATAAATTTAAATAAAGTTTTTTTTTATTTCAAAAAAGAAACACGAAATAGCATTGTTACGTTACATACAAATATATAGATTACTAAACATGTTGGGCAAATATTCAAGTGAAAATTTAATAATATTGAAAGTGTCGACATTTATAATGTTAAAATTATCTGTAGAAAGTATATATAGGGTAGAAATTTTCGTATAAGTTTCTAATATGTAATTTTTTGCATGTAAATAAAGTTGGCCTAGTGCTGGCAATAATCATGTGCCAATGCACTAGTTAATGTAAAGCTATGTCCGTACGTTCGTACGTACCTGTACATAATTTGTATTGTATCTATTGTGCCGAAATTACAAACTTAATCGAATCGGTCAGAGCATCATTCGGACAATTATTATCAGATGTTCCAAGAATTATGAAAATAGCCGTAACTCAAATTCTGAAAATAAATTCCTTTTGATTCGCAGGGTCCAGTTTTTGATTCAAAAAAAGGCCGACTTTTTTGATACCATCCCATATAACTTAATTCTTCTAACCTAATAAAAAATCGACCTTTTTTTATGAATAAAACAAAAATGATCCAGTGAAACATCTAAAAGAATGGGATTGCGATTTCTAAGTATTTGAATGAAATTATATAAAGGTGAGATAGTAACAACGAATTAATGAAAAAAAAACTTAAAATTTTAAACCAAACCTAAAAACTAAATTTTTTTTTACTAAATTTGATTAAGCTAAGATTTGGTGCGTTTCTACTGCTCACCCCGTATACATACCCGTAAAATAGTTAATATATTATGGATATTACTATTTCTACCATATTTAATTTTCTGTTTCACCAGTTCAATACCAATAGTGAGCACGTGATAACTATAGGGATGCAGTTATACTGGTATAAGTCACGTGCAAATTTAGTTATTTTATAACCCGTATCGGTATAATAATAATATGATATAGCATGGTATAACTGTCGTACGTCGGAATGGGATTCCAAATTATTTCATCAAGTACATCGTTTTGGAATTTAAGTCGTTTTAAGACAGTTTATTATAGCATTGCGCATTGTAAATTAATTAAATTTAAAAGCATTACACGAAGTTTTTATATTTATGATTAGTGTCACTTACATTTACAATGATTTTTATCACACGTATTTTTGCAATTGCATTTAATATTATCTACTTGTAAAGACGCATCTAGAACGCTTATGAACGGTGAAGAAATACTATCCAACTTGCGAAACTCAATAAGTTCGATCTTTCGCATTCCCGATTATATGTTTGCTGAATCTTAATGCAAAAATCAAAGTTTTTCACGTATTATAAATGCCTATTTGTTGACTTTTTGCTAAAAAATTTGGAAAGCAGTTCTTCGGATACATTACGAGGTAAAATGAGGTTTGGCCATCACGTAGAGAGTGTTGCAAAGAATGAAAACTGGAATAGAAAAAAGCAAAGTAAAAAATTTGCACGTTGACAATTTATCATGACGATATGATGTAATTTAACTATCGTTCGTACATTTATTACAGTATCGAATTTTAAAATCAACTTAAATTTCTATCAACCTATTGATTATACAGTATCAAATTTAGAGTCGACTTATGTTGCTTTTAAATTTCCTATCAACTTGGACTATATTTGAAATTTCGTTCCATAACTATTGTCCGAAATTTTTCGGAATTGTTATAAGGGAAACGGTATTATACCAAGCGTAAAATATGCTATAGTGTAAATTCGCATTCCTAGCCATTTCCAATAGATGTAAGTCACATGACAAATTTTACAAAAAAAAGACTTTTGATTTGTACCCACCCCAATTATATATTTACGTACGTTCTTAATAGAATGTACCAAAGTCTGCGTGCAATTTATCACTATTCATTTATTTTCCACCAATCACGCCAATGCTTCTAATTCTAATAGCGCTAGAACGTTTTGCAGCATAGATAGGAACAAGTTTACTAATTGTTAACTTATACTTTTTCAGATTAATGCAAAATCAATTGTTCATGTTTGTTGAACGTTAATTAAATTTTTTTCATTTTAAATGTTTATTAATAATAAATAAAATTTATTTCATTTATTTAGTTGATCTTTAATACGTAATAAAAAGTTTTAGTCTTTCGTTTCTTAAATTATTTTATTATTTCAAAGATTTTAATTTTTCATCGCAGGAAATCTTACCGCTTTTTGTGCTTTCCGGGGTAATTTTTTTGCGGTAACCTTTTCAAAAAGGGTGTTTTTATGCATTCCTCAGGGAGACATCCCCTTCACAACTCAGTGTAACATAACATGTTCGGGAAGATTCAAAAAAAAAACTCATGCACTAACAAAAAGTTTTCCTTAAGCAAATTTACTATATATTCTACGTATTTCTAACCCGAATCTAAACGCTAACTTGGTATAAATAAACCTTAAGAAATTTTTGTCTCCCGTGGGAGATGCCTATAATTTCCTTTCGAAAAGAAAATGCCAATATGCAAAATACAAAAATGCAAAATAAAATTTGTATTTCTATTGTGCATAACTAATTAAAAATATATTTTGAATTTAGAATTTCTGTTTACAAATTTTTAAATGTTCACAAAGACTTAATTTCAATGTTACAAATAAACCATTAAATATTATGTAGCATGGTTTTTTAGTCATATACTGGTACTCGAAAGGTAAATCCGGTTGTCAAATGCCATACTATAGCACAAACTTATTTCTCCGTTTTATTTGTATATAATTGGTAGAAATAATATGATACTACAGTTCTAGCTTATTAAATTTGTAACCAAAGAAATTGATTTTTTTTTTTTAAGTCCCATAGAACTGGCATATTTGTTATTGTGTGATTTTAGAAAGCCATTTTCTCTAAAAGTTCTGCATTAAGCTAATGCCGACTAACTTTGTAGGGATTAGGAATAAAACTTACCGGCTCCTTAGTCGAATAATATTCGAATAATTTAGATTAGCAAATGTCTATTTGAATATTCGCTGATATTCTCCGAATAACTAGAAATTATTAGAATAATATATATAGCGAAGCAATCAAATTTGAAGTCTCATATGAGAACAACAGAGTAAGAGTTTTTATTCGCATTATTTGTCAAAGAATTATTTAGAAAGGTTTTATCCGAATATTTGCCGAATACGAATATTACTCAAATAACGATTACGAATAAGAAGCTCTATTCTGGACTTGAGTTACATTGGGCGTACTGTACTTAGAAAAGTACATTTCTAACCAAAAAAATAAATAAATACAAATAATAGATATATCAAACAAAATAAAATGGGACAAAGGTGCACACGATTAATTTAACATTTTACCAACACAATTCTTGGATTTTATTAATAATAAATTATAATGTGATGCGTATCATATTCATTTATGATATATTTTTTTTCTAAATGCAAGCTAATAAAATTTTAATTAGCTACACTAATTAAATATACTAATTAAGTAATGACGAAGCTTGTATCCATAGTAAACTAGGATCTCTAACACTTTTCTCGTCATAAAATAACCTATAGTCTGCCTTTCTATATGAAAATTCTAAAACTTCTTGTTCATTTACAACACTATAGATTTCAAATATAGGAAATGCGAGAGTACCATAAAGGTCAAAAGGTTGTGGTGAAAGTGGATTATCAAGTATTCCTAATTCAAACAAATCCTCAAATAGTGCGTAACTATTGAAAGCTTGCCCACCAGAAAATGATGCAAATGATAAAGGTGTATCTGCAAATCCACCAACTGCTATGGTGGCAACTCCTTGCAATTCTGCTAAATGCTGAGCTATTATTGCACATGATGATCCGCAGATACCATTTGTTAAAATAATTATATTTTTTGATGTCCATGGGTATTTTGACGGATTGTTTCCAAGGACTTGTTGGAAGATTGCTCTATTTCCAGCATGGATGAATTTGTTAGTATATCTTACTTGAGTCCCACGTGTGTATACGTTGTTCCCTATAAAATCTTGGGAAGTGTTAAATACTTGTTCTGTAGAAAATAATGCATATTGTTGTGCCTCAAAGATGCTATCAGATATTTTTCCTGTAGTCGCTGTTTGGATTGCTAATGTGGAAAAGTTAGTGACTTTTGCGTCACTTGGGAAAGAAGGATTGGTGTTTGGGAACAATAAAATATTCACAAATTCAGCAACGGATATTATGCCACCACTATTATTGGTAAGATCAAGCACAATCTAAAAAAAAAAAAAGCAATTTAAAAATAAATAATTAAAAATAAATGTTTTTAGTAAAAATTGTTAAGGTTATACCTTTTTTGCTCCCATCTCATTAAGTTTATTGAAACCTTGTAAAATGTTCATCATCTGTTCTTGTTCATCAACGGTAGGATCGAGAGTAGAAATTATTGCAATTCCGGTCTGGTCCTGCATGTAAAAACGAGAACTCGTACCATTAAAAACCATTTGTGCTTTTGATATCATGTTATCATAAGTTTTACTGTAGTCCCCAAAATTATTAAGTGGATTAATGGGAGTAGGAGTTGTCGTAGCCACGCAAAAATTGTTCCAATAAGAATTCGAGTCTGTAAAATTATCATAGAAATCTGATGTTATCTTCCAGGATCTCTCGATTGTCAAAGTGGACCCATTGCAAGTTAAACCATATGAGATGCTAGGTTTTTCGGGTAATATACGACTTTTGGTAAATTGTTGGGTTAATGGCGATACTCTGATGTTATTTTGATTAAGGCTAAGAGAAGATATCACCGAATTAAACCGTACGCCAAGATCTTTGGACGTAAAAGTCTTTTCATTTGCGAATTCGATTAAAACTTCCATGGCTGGACGAGAATTAATTGTTACTACTTCACAATCAATTAAATTATTATCAATTACATCATTGAAAATTTTGATTGCCTAAAATTTAATAAATTTATACAATTACTATTAATGTTAATAATCAGAATTTCAAAAGGTGCTTTCCTGTTTCCCGTCAGGTTTGATAATAGAATATAAAGATAGTCCTTGGTCAAGTGTGAATATTTGATTATAACAGTTAGAGAAAAAAAAAAGGTGCCCGTCTTTCAGTTGAAATAACAATAATTGTAGTTCTGTCTTTTGAAAAAAAAAAACATTCAGTCAAATTCTATCGCTATTAATTTTTTTGTCGAAATAATATTCACATACAATGAATTGAAAATCTGTACTATATTGATCATTAAGCAATGCATCAAGCTTGCTTATTATATCAGTAGATTGAAATGTGAAGCCTGGTTGTGGTGGTTCTTTAGCTTGATCTAAAAATGGGTAGAAATTTTCCAAGATACCCTTAATAGTGCTAATTGTCTAATAATAAATTCGTGTTCATTCTTAAAAAGTTAAACTGTTAACATAATCATATTAGCATATAAATTATATACCTTATTCGCTCGCGTAGCATTAAATTTAAAAGTTTTAAAGCAAGTTTCCAAATCATAATAATCAGCGTAATAAGTATCACTGCTATTTTTTCCCTTCAAATAACTCTCGTGAATTTTTGCACATGCATCGATAGGAACATCAGCTTCAATGGAGGCATTAGTTTCTATATTAGATAATGTACTTTGTATTATGTATCTTTTAAATTCGTGTCTAGAGTAGTGATCGTCTAACCAAAAATATTGAATCAAATTTAAAGATAATAAGAAAATAATAAATAACAGAAACCCGCAAAGCTCAACCTTGGATTTCATTATTATCATAGTTGCTTTTTGAAAAAAATATCTATCAATATGGTATATAGTCCACATATTATTTTCATGTATACACATATAACATGTATTTTATGTTTACTATATCACTGATCCAACTTTGACACAGCCAAAAAGCTTTGAAAATCGTACAACGGCAAAAGCTAAAGCCTCATCTCGAATTTATTCCTTATATATACTGTCAACTATATCGATATAACGAACACCCTTACCGATCTACAAAGCGGATTTCACTATTTCGCAACTCAGGTTTCATCCTGTTCTATTATAAATATCGAAATTATCGGTAACGGTAATAAAAAATGTAGTTTTCTAATTTAATTTTCGGCCGGTATAATCTTGTACCAGCCGAAAGTCATATCATCAAATCTTCATAGGCAGAAGTTCGTCTGATTGGCTAATAAATTTACATTATTTATACAGTTTAGAATACTTTTTAAAAAAAGTAAAAAAAACAATATAGAAGGTTTCATTAGAGCTATAGGACTCCATAGTCAAAAATAAGATCTAATAATCATCTGTTTAAAAAAATTAGCTTAGTAATAAGTTGATTTTATTGGGTTTGAGAAGTTATTACTATACTAACTTTTTTAAATGGACGAGAATTAGATCTTATTTTTAGCTATGTAGTCCTACAGCTTTAATGAAACCTTCTACGTATACAGCTTTTTTTATTTCATTATTATTAGTTTTCGTTTTTTTAAAAAGTAATCTAAGCTATATAAATAATGTAAAATTAAATTGAATTTACTAGCCAATCAAACAAACTTCTGCCTATGAGTCGAAACTACAGATTTTTTTATTACCAAAAAAATCATTATCGAGTTTGCCAATGATCATAAAGTTCATCACATGCCCAAAGCAGCTGTAATAAGAAATTCAAAACGGCTACGTATAACGGAATCAATAGTAGAAAGGCAATGTTATGTGTAATGGACATTTTGTCTGGTCCACTTACTAATTTTATTATTAGAGCGAATTTATTTGTCGCCGGCGGTGACAGACCCAAGCCAATCAGATTGCACGATTCAAAAATTTCAAAAAATTTCATATCAATAACTCAAATTTATGCCTATGAAGCCAACATTCGCGCCTTAGCAAAAAATATTCCTTGCATAATTTTACTATATATTATGACCCTTTTCTAACCCTAAATAAAATCTGGGTACTGTCACCACCGGCTACAAGTATATTATCTGTTTACATAAATTCTGGAAAATCTGCCGACCGAATATTTGCCGATTCGATTCGGCAGTGATAAACTTTTGATCCGGGTGTAATCACATCCGAATCAAAAGTTTATCAAAAAAACTTATCGAATAGGCAAATATTCGGTCGGCAGATTTTCCAGAATTTATGAAAACACGTAATGGTGCGCGGTTCTATGACTGCAATGTTACAGTACTACGTAACAACAGCAATTTTACTAACATTTAGCTCATATCGACTGATTTGGATAAGGAAATCCAATCTTCCCGATGATCATTCGGCTGAATTCGATAAGTTTTTGAATTAAGCATTACTGTAATGCCGATAACACCGAATTCAAAAACTTATCGAATTCGGCCGAATCAATTTTTATCAGTAGTCTCGGAATTTATGATAATAGCTGTAATATTATAAAATTTTCGGCCGCTTTAAAACTATGTCGGAAGTTAACTTACAGCTATTATCATAATTTCTGGAACACCTGCTCCTTACTCGAAATCTTTTTGGTTGTTCGGTAAATTACCTAATTCTTCGGAAATTACATCACTGCCTCCGGACTGAAGGTCTGAAAACAGTGTAGTTTCTGGAGAGTTATGTAATTTACCGAACAACCAAAAAGATTTCGGGTAAGGAGCAGGTGTTCCAGAAATTATGATAATAGCTGTAACTAAATGGAATTTCTGATATTTTACAAAAGAATTTTGTGCCATGCTAGGAGGTTATATTTATTTATTAGAATTAGTCAATATTGATATATATTAAGGGTAGGGACACATAGATCATTTTTATATAGTTATGTATGGTGTAACGATACAGGTCGGAACTACCCTAGAATTCCCTATTCATAGGGTAGCCGTTGGGTCGTTCGCGTAACGTTGGACGTTACTACACTCAAAAGAGGCGTTGGATTTGGCGAGTGTATCTGGTAAGTATTTCTTTATTACGTCCTGTTCTATTCTATGTTCTTTGTATCCTATTCTAAATGCATTACTTATATACTTTTTCCCTATCTGCTAAATGCACTACTTATGCTAAATACACTAATTACGCTAATTACATTATTTATGCTAATTACACTTTATATGCCATATACGCTATATACGTTATATACGCTATATACGCTAT
>CAJVQA010001209.1:0-26876 GCA_910591915.1 Cetraspora pellucida | reverse complement strand
GAAAGCCTTAACCGCCCACAAGCCAAATCTAACACCCTCTTTCGAAAAGGTTACTTGTCGTACATTACACGAGGTTTTGAACTTTGGAGCGACCGAGTCGCAATCTTCCGAACCCAACAATAGATTTTAATGTTTTTTGCAGGGCCCCAGAATTTTGGGCTGAATTCATTGGAACCAAGTGACGCTAGCTAACCAACTCTATAGCAGACAGACATTGACTTCATCAATAGGTTTTTAGGCCCGGTTACTGAAATTCAAACCAATATTCAGATTGCAAGTACTATCGACTTCTTTCATAAAGAGCCATTTTCTTATACCAGGAATGGATTTCAATGAAGAATAGGTGTCTGCATAGATTTTTTCCGTTCCTGGTTTTGCGCAACTGCATTGCGCAGCTACTTATATTCCAATATGCAAGACTATAAGTGAAAAAAAAAACTATAATTAAAAATAATCATCACTGACATCCATCTTATCTATCAATAAACCTACTTAAATATTTTTGAGTCTCAGGAATTGTCTTGACATAACTTGCCAATTTATCTTCAACATTCGTACTGCTATAAAGGGTCCACAGACGCTGAGAAGTTGATGACATTGGCTTGGATTCTTCCATACATTTCACGAAGTTAATATTATTAATATCGTTGCTGGTAATACTGCTACAAATCTTTTTATTATTTCTCTTATCCATAAAGAATTTATCAATTTCATCTGCAGACTCCTTTTCTTCCTGATCTTCTTCTTGATCTTCTTCCTCCTGATCTTCTTCACTCACATCTGGTTCTGGATTGACATTCATGTTTTTGCTAAAGACTCACTCAGTAATAAAAATTTTCAATCTTTTAAAGCATATTCATTGAAACCTTATGATTCGGTTTTGAAAAATAAAATTAATCTTCCTTGTTTAAGACGTCGGACCTTTTGAGTACTCTTATGTTAAAAAAACAAGCTACCAACCAAAAAAATGTGAGTCGTAGTATCTCAAAAACTCCCTATATATCTAATATTAAAATTGTGCTCTATAAGTAAAGTTTCATTCTGAAAACTTTCGGAAGTCAGTTGTCGTAGTGAATTTTTGCGATATTTGTTTTTTGTTTATTTTGTTTTTTACAATTTCCACGTATCGTTTATTACACAAGAACCGGTAATTTTATTGGATCCGGTTAGGATCGTAAGTGATCTTCAGCTCTGGACCCCTGACCTGTATTGCTGGCGAAAGTAAATTTCCTAATTAAGTTGTTTATTTTTAAATTATATTATCTTTAATTGGTTTCTGTACAACTCGTTGAATTAGTAAACAAAAAGGTTTTATTGTGATTTTGTCGATACACTTGTTCTTACACGTGATCATGAGAATGTTGCTCTGACAAATGATTGGATTAGGGTGATTAAGTTTAGTATAGGAGTTGTACGATACGAATTTAAAAAAAAAAAATGCAATCTTAAGGTTAGGAATTACTGCAGATTAGCATGATACAGTTTGCTAAATTAAATTACGTAGACTCATATGGTACGTATAGGATTTTTTTTAAAAAATCCATACTAGTGTTATATTAGGGTTAGGAAATATATAGCTGATCAGGATGGGTTTTAAAAATCTACATGTACTATATCAATATGGATTTACTCATTTATACCATGAGTGGATCGACACCCATTCTACCTATAGACCATTTAACCAACATCACATGGGGTCATGGTTAACATTTTATTATATAAGAATGCTGCAATGCGAAACCTGTAATTTCGGGTTTTGCCGGTTCCGCTTTTCAGAAACAGTGATCAGATTCCTGATGGATTATAATAACGATAAATTCTATAATAAATACGTGTCTGATAAGTCCGTTTCTATAAAATTGATCTCGGAAAACTCACAATTACAGGTTTTCCCTTTGCAGCACTCATATTATTAATAGTAGTATGATGTCGGTTAAATGGCTGTCGGTGTTTCCCTATACCACACCGATACTGATCTGCCTAGTTCACTTCAACAATCATTTTTACCGAAAGTTCATTTAACCGGGTTAGAGTTAACATTTGATTAGTTGCAGGTATGTGTATACTTTTATTAAATTATCACTTGGACTAAATGAGCTGTAAGTAAAATAATTGTCGTTGAAGTAAGGTGGATCCCATATTATACTGATCTGCTGTTAAAAGGATGTTTTATATATAGGAATAATCCGAATATCTAATATAGTTTTATCATTGCTATAAACAAATGCCCAGACGTCCTGCAGATCATATAAATCAAAATTCCGGATGTCGCGATAAGATATCGATACAACTTACATTGATCTCCAAATCATATGAAATTAATAATTAAAAAAAAACCAAGAAAAAAAAATACTATAAATTCTTTCAATTATTTCGGGAGCAAATTATTTTAATACAATGTTCGAACTTATTTCTTTTAATCGAAGCAAGCACTCTAACTCATCGTTACCATCTCTTCCTCGGGAATGTCTTTTTCCAATAATTTCTCATCTTAGTAATGATAAAGGAACTTTACATTCGTGTCTTTTTGTATGTCGTTTTTGGTTTCAAGAGGCCGCTCGAGTATTATGGAGTCAACCTTTCAAACTCTTATACACATGCAAGAAAAAGCAGTGTAACTGTTCATCGGAGAAACGAAGATACCAATCTGCAAATTTATTATTAGTTTATCTTGCTTGTCTTATGCACCAATACAAAGATGATTTTCTTAAGGAAGAACCTACTTCAGAACTTCCGCCGCCACCACTGCTCAACTATATAGAATATTTGCAGAATGTTGACTTGAACGAATTATATTCTTCGATTGAAGATTGGATGAAAACATCATATAATTTAACAAGATATAGAAAACCAAAGATAATAAAATTTATAAAAAAAAGAATTTATCGAAATATTTTTGTTGACCGAGATTTAATAGACTATACAATATTCATCAGATTTTTAGCAAAATTCACATTTAAGAATGAAATTTCTCTTAGATATCAAGAATATTTTTATGACAACTCATGCCGGGATTTATTGGTTCATAATATTATAAAAACTTTCATGACACAATGTCCAAAACTAGTACAAATATCGATTGAACAACGACACCTTTATACTCGAAAGCCGAATGAATATTTTTGTTCATCACTTAGAAAAGAAAGGTCACTTCGTTTAGATTATTGTAACCTACCTACAGGAGATTATGAATCTTTAAGTAATTATTCCATTGCTGTACCATGTTTACATCAACTTACCGAGTTAATATGTACAACAAAACGACGGAAAGCCAGTTTATTACTCTCTTTATCACAATTTTCTCATAATATTGAATTCATGGCGATAACTATTAGTTATCAACGTGATTTATTTGGTGGAGATGTGGTAAGAATTTATGAACAACAAAAGGTTGAAAATGAAGCTTATTGTTTGGCTACATTAATCGAGTCACAAAAAAGATTACGTAGCTTGAGATTACACGTATGTTCTGAAGGATTATCTACAATAATGGTAGCATTAAAGACTCAAATTAATTCTTTAAATTCTTTAAGTTTTGTAAGCGTTAAATTTTTTGGATATGAGATATTAAGTTATTTAATGTCATTGAAAAAACTTCAAAGACTTGAATTTATTTCATCAAGTTTTAAAGATGAACCTGATGAAATGGTTCCATCAATATTGACCAACTTGAGTTTTTCATATCTAACTGAACTCAATTTCAATGGATCATATATTACAAATGAGATATTAGGGACATTCTTAAAAATTTCTTATCCAAATTTAGAAACCCTTATTATTGGAAAACAAAACCTTCGAAATGGATCACAAAGTTTCATCACAGGTTCTCGTAAAATAATTAGTCGTATACCGACACTATATCCTGAATTAAAACATCTCAAATTATATCTGACTCTTGATGAAATACCTCAACTTATACCAATATTTTCCTGCAACAAACTTGAAACGATAACTCTAGCTGGATACACACAAAAGTCAGGTCAGGAAGTTAGTAGAATATTGAAAGAATTAGAAAAAATGAAGAATTTACAATTAACAAATTTAAGACGCTTAAGATTTGAAGGACCAATGTGGTTATTTAATCCTCATTTTCTTGAGATATTTTTAAATGAATCTAAGTTCAAAAAATTAGATAGCTTTGAAATTGTTGATTCAAAAAATTTCGGTAACGAACATTTAGAAGTCATTATTAAATGTTTGAAAGATGTCATAAAAAAGTTGGTTTTACGTACTAAAAATAGGTTAAGTCGTAGATTAATTAAGAAAGCTGGGAAATTTTTTGATATTAATTATCAAAGAGGCCCACCAAGAAGTAATAGTATGTACGGACATAAATTTTGAATGATAACGATACGAATAATTACTGTAATAACGATAGTTCAAATAATTACTGTAATAATGATAGTTCAAATAATTACTGTAATAATGATAGTTTCAAATAATTACTGTAATAATAATAGTTCGAATAATTACTGTAATAATGATAGTTCAAATAATTACTGTAATAATGATAGTTCAAATAATTACTGTAATAATAATAGTTCAAATAATTACTGTAATAATGATAGTTCAAATAATTACTGTAATAATAATAGTTCAAATAATTATTGTAATAATAATAGTTCAAATAATTATTGTAATAATGATAATTCAAATAATTACTGTAATAATGATAGTTTTAATAACTCCATAATTAGTGCAATAACGATAGTTATAATTTCATCACTATTTTATAACGATAGCTCTAATTAAACTATAGATTCTCATTTTATTATGAACGAGGTATTTTTGGAATAAACTTTAACTTTTTTTGAAACAGATTTTCTATGAATCAAATATCAAATTTGGTAAAGCATTCTTTGATCCGGGTATACTACACAGTATTGATATTCAAGATACAGATAAATATTGGTACCAATTTCACACGAATTGTTATTGTAATTTATTATTATTATTTTATTTTATTTTTTTTATATTTATACCATAAAAGTATATGGCACAATAGATTTTTACATGCAATATCGAAAGCAAACCAAAATCGAATTAATCACATCAAAACAAACCTTTCACACTCATTAAGAATATAATCAATGCTATCATACGCCAATACCATTACTAAAAATTCAACAAAACTAAACATTAATTTAACAAACTTTTTGAAATAGGTTAATAATTAAATCTTCAAAAATGCGTTATTCTATTTTAAAATATTTAAACCATTGTGGAATATACTTATGAACCACTGATCTATCCACCTCAATCATTTTTTCCTCATCAATATTTTCGATCGAACGTCTCCATCGACAACTTATCAGATGAATATAAATTTTCTTATAGGTATATGAAGTAGTGAAATCACTCCAACAAAGTTTGCATTTATATGATTTTTCATCTAAATACAAACAAGAGAAGAGATTTTTTGCACCATGTACACTTGTGAATGGTCCAGGACGTAAAAAATTTTTATTTCTTAATAATGATCTTGCTTCTTTCCTTAATTGCTGAATTAAAGTTTCAACCAAAAATTCCTTTGACCATGGAATAAAAGGATCATCATTGACATAAGGAGGATTTGTAAAGGAAGGACACCAATGAATACAATCGACAATTGGATCAGATAAAGAAATTTTAGAAGAAAGAGTGTCATGAGAAGCTATAAGTGAGAGAAGTGTGCTAATGATCTGACGACGACGACGTATTTTCATTAATTTGAAATATTCACATTTCATATTTTCCAATAAATTTGGCCAAGGATTTGTCATGAAAGGTTTCGATAATCCATCTTTGGCTTTTTTATAAGATGGTAACATCAAAATATATTTTTCTATATATTTTTGATGACCATATTCATTCTTTATATTTAATAAAGTTGAAATTGTAGTATCAAATATTCGACGATTTTCTTTGATTTTTGATATTAAAAATTCATCATCAGCTTTCTCACGTATTTCAGCATCATTTATGATCTCAGTTGCCAATTGTTGTTTGCATCTGATCCAATCGATTATATTATCTAAAGATATAGAAATACATTCTCGATGTATAGATCTTACATCACTGGCCAGATAGGCACGAACTTTAAAGATTTGACCATATGGAATAATGTACTCGTGAGGTAATACTAAAGCTACATCAATAGGATTTCTTGCCCATGATGGAGTCTCATCACTATTTATGAAAAGAAAATAATATTAATTAAAATCATTATGATAATAAAATGATAATTGCATAATTCTTACAATATGATTCTCTGCTCCAAACATTTCCTACAACTTCTAACACGAAATGCCCAGAAAACTTTAGGAGTTTCTCGTTTACTCAAACAAAATTGACATCCTTTATGTAACATTGCCAACTTAATATAAGAAACTTCATCCATAGATTTAGGTGGAGCAAGTTGTAAATATTCAAGAAACCTTAATCTTGAAACGCGCCAGATTTCACGAGTAATATATGATGTGGTAGAATTTAGCCAATAATGAAATTGTTTGCAAACGCACATCATTGAGAAAAGCGCCGTAGGCGGTAGATGATTACATATTTCAATGAAGATTTCAAGTGGAAGGTCAGTAATCTTGATTGTTTTTTGATTATATGAAGATATTGCTGACAAATGTAAGAATTTGCCAGAATTAATAGGAAAAATGAAAAACGAAGTTTTTCTTTTCATTTTATTTTTTCGAAAAAAGGGTTATAAAAAATTTTGAGAGTAACTGGTAAAAGAAATTGTGATTTTCGAGAATAACTAGAATAACTGATTGATATAATCAAAAAAATAAAAAGAAGGCACACAAAGTACTTTTTCGAGAAAGCGACAGATTTTTTTGCTTTGGTCCAATCTAAATATATATATTCTACTCGTGGTATATACAAATGTGGACACAGATATTATTTCTATTGTGACGATCCTTTTTAAAAGTCTAAATTATGATACATTTTTAAGCAAGAACGTGATATTTAACTGCAATATCTATAATATGTAACTCTCTTCAGTTGCAGAGACAATTGGTTAGACATCAAATAACATGAGAGAGGCAAATAAAAATCTTACTTATAATTCCTCGACACTACTCACGTGATAACGATTCAGAATTTTCTTTGTCAGTTACTAATCCCGAAATTCATCTAACAATGACAGGAATCTACAATCATCCGTTACCGTTACATACGTTACATAAGCATGTGACTCATGAAATTCATTGATTGTCTTCCGAATTTAGAACAACAACAATTCGAAAAATTCCGAAACGATATACATACGTAAGTTAAAACTTACGCACACATATATATATATTTGACTTTTACAATCGATATTGATGATATTGATGCAGTTTTGTATACATAAATTTATATATTTATTAATTTGGAAGGTCTAACGCTAAACGTTGATATTGATTATCTAACATTTATATTTTATCTCTAGAAAGACAATAATTATATTATTATTGGAAATTTTTCTACAATCCAAATTGAAATGTAATTGTTAACATTTATTTTTGGTACTCAAAGAATTTACAGTATGGGATAAAAAAATTTTTTTTTTTTGTGCCAAAATTAAAATCATTGATTGCAACTATTTTTGGTATGTAATATTACAGTATTTGTTAAGAATATTTTTTAACATTAACGTTAATGGTTGGCTAATATTACGCTTAAGCCAATAAATTATTAAGGATTTTCTTGAATTTAATACAATATCGATCAGGTAATTTCATTGTTTGTTGTGATTATTTGTTTCAAGTTAAAATCCAATAAGGTTAAATTTACTACAACATACAGACATATATATATAATACATTGAACTAAATAGCGATTAGGTTACAAAAATTTTTGAGTCATTATACTGTCATTCGTCATATGTACGTACGTGCGTACTTACATACATTCTAGAATTTATTACTGTTAGATCTTAACAAATAAATATACTAGGTTTAAATCGTGCGTTTTTTTAAAAATTTATTATTCTTATCATTATTTAATTTTTTTTTTTTTTTTGCATTAGCTTTAAAATTGTTTGTCCCAGATGTCAATCTGGCCAAAAAAATTTTAGGCACAGACGTTAACGTTAAAGTCAATCTGGACTAGATTGTCATTTGAGGCACAACCTAGACACAACCTAGACACAACCTAGACACAAAAGGGCTTAAAATCCTATAGTAAATTGCCGGCCTGTAGCCTATTGTTTGAAGTGTTTTTCTTGATTCATCTTATTGTTTACTATATCAGTCAATTATACTAAAGATCAAGAATGATATTTTTGAATGGCCGGCATTTCAATATAGTCTTTTAATTGATATCAGCTATATTTAGTCTTTCATATTACTGTACGTATTAACGCTATTTACTACTTTTATATTTTCAAAAAAAAAATTTACCTTTATTTTAAATTTGAAAAAAATGTTAATATGTTTTTAGATAGTAAAATTCAATTAAATAATAATTTTAATATGTTTTCAAAAAAGTGTCTATGTAAGAAATCGAAGAATCGGGAAATTCTGTTTAATAAATATTGAATGTCCGATTAGAAAATTCCGCATTTCTCGAGATAGTTTTTTGAAAACAGCTATCCCTTACACCGTTTCGCAGGCAAATTTGCCTGCGAGTTGCATTTTCTTGGAAAATTATAATATAAGGGTACATGGTATTATAAGGGACCGGTCTTTCTATCCTTTTATTTCCTTACTCACTTTTTCGGGGTCCTTTAAAAATCTCTTGATGTGCGTATTAGTATTACCGACATAACTACAGAACGGCGCAAGCAATTTTTGAGGGTTAAAAACATGTACCGGCAATTCGGCTTACGGTGTAAGGGTAATTAATTGGTTTCATTTTAATAACCGGGTGGATTGTTATAAAATGTCACGAAAAAAAGCTGGTCAGCCAGGTCTATTTTTAAAGTCTCAAGTTATAAAGCCAAGACATTAAAATTTTAAAAATATGAATTATGTACTAAGAAACTTATTTAAATATAAAAGCGGGTTAATAACTTTAATTTTAGTTTTATTGTTTCTAATACGTACTATATATTTAAAAAACTTAATACAGCTTTATAATTTATTAAGATTTTGAAGAATCTTTTATTATCAGAAACTACAGATATTGTCTGGTATGTACGCATTCAATAACTATACATTATTTAAAACCTTACTAATAAACCAAAAGTTTGTTATAAAAATGAATATTACGTTTAATAGAAAATATTATTTGTTTTTGTTTAATATTTAATAATTAAAAATATAAATGAAGATTTAAAATATTATTAAAAACACTGTATAGTAATAATTAATATTATAATTGCTACGTATTTCTTAAAAACTAGTACCAATTTATACCTTTAAATTCAAATACATATTTAGTATTTTCAATGTTTCTTTTCTAATAATTTCTAATAATTTCTAATAAGTTCCATTACTCTAATTTAGGATTTCGAATTTTGATAGTAAAATTATTATAATCATTCTATATTCACAGAGGATAAAAGTCTCAAAGCAACACTATAAAAATGCCAAAATACATGCAAAATGATTATAAAGCCTGCAAAAAAAAAAAAAAAAAAAAAAAACTTGAATTTGTTTTTTTCAAGCAAATATAATATTGTTAACGCTACATTAGGGTGTTCATAAAATCGGGTTACATAAACGAGGAAATTTCGGAAAACTAACTGCATCCTTTACTTACAAAGCGCTGTACACTTTTTAAGCAAAAGATATCTATTTATTTTTTTTAATAGATAGCTTTTATTGTGCTTTTTTAAACAATAAACCCGGTTTTACAAATTTCAATAGCTTTATGTTAAAGAATCTATTACTTATAAAACAGGGTCTTTATTAACCTACTAAATTCGGATCTAATTAATGTTGGATTTTTATTAGTTTGATAAACACCCTAACGCTACATGTACGTAAACTTCACCCGCATACTTATTATTTAATAAATACTAAAATAAGATTTAAATTGTAATCCAATATCGATACGTACGTATAACGAAACCAAAATTATATTTATTTTAATTATTACAAAAGTATTATAATAATGTTCTTATAGTTTATATAATTCAATTTTCTATATTGTAAAAAAAAAATTACTATTATAAACCTTGAAAAAAAATTTTTTTATCCGTTTTCTTTTTTCTTTTTTTTTTTCTCATAACATTTCTTTAATACCCACTCCTTTAATCCTTTTTTTTCGTCATCAAAGTTTGTTTGTTAACCAATTCATAATACAACCCTTTTTGATTTATTAAATCAAAATGTTTACCAGATTCAACAATTTTACCTTTTTTACAAACCAAGATTAAATCAGCATTTTGAATTGTTGATAATCGATGAGCTATCGTAAGTGTTGTACGGCCTAAATTCAAAGAAAAAAAAATATATATATATTTTTTCAGTAAATTAAATTGTTTTATTGATTTTATTAATATAAATTCGAAATTGACAATACAAACCTTTACTGGCTTTATTCAAAGCATTCTGTACAACTTTTTCAGATTCAGAGTCTAGCGCTGAAGTTGCTTCATCAAGTAATAAAATTTTCGGAGAACGAATTAAAGCTCTTGCTATTGCAACTCTCTGAAAAAAAAAATAATAAAAATAAAAAAAAAGTTTAATTTATACATTGTCATAATGTGTAAAGATCAAAGAGCTCAAAAAAAGTTATTAACCTGTTTTTGACCACCACTAAGTTGTGTTCCTTTTTCACCAACACGAGTATTATAACCATCCGGTAAAGAAATAATAAAATTATGGATATTTGCTTCTTTCGCAGCCTCTTCGACTTCTTCTTTAGTACAACCTTCTTTTCCATATGCCTTTAGAATAGAAAACAAAAGTTAGATAATGTAATTATTAAAGATTCAAAGTAAATTTAAGAACTAATAGCCTTACAATATTCTCTTCAATAGTCAAATCAAATAACACAGGTTCTTGACCAACCAACGCCATATTCGCTCTTAAATATTCTAAATTCCATTGCTTTACATTAACACCTTCAACTTCAATTTCTCCAGAATTTATATCATAAAATCTTAATAATAATGAAACAACTGTTGATTTCCCCGAACCCGATGATCCTACAAGTGCAATGGTTTTTCCAGAATATATTGACATATCTAAACCACGAAGTATTGGTATATCAGGACGAGCAGGATAATTGAAATGGACAGAGTGGAATGAAGAATCTCCTAATATTGGTGCAGGACGTTCTTTGCCTTCGTTATCTGTAGGATCTATAAGAGATTTTCTATCTAAAATTTCAAAGATTGAAAGAGCTGCGACTTTTGCTTTTACGATATCTGGTGCGAATGTACTAAATAATAAAATAATTATAAATATTTTATTTTCAAGATAAATAAAATAATATAATTTGAAATTAAAAAAAGTTTTAATTTACCTCATTTGTCCAAGAGAAACAGCAGTAAACACAACGGCAAATAAAACTCGAAGCATTTGTTGTAAATCATATTCACCAGATTTAACTAATTGTGCACCATACCAAAATGATAGAGCCCAAATAAAGTATAAAATCCCTTGAGATGTACCAAAACCAAATGATGATAACAAACTTCCTTTAATTGCAATTTTATGTGGTTCTCTTATTGCATTTTGATATATTGTTTTAAAGGTTTCTTCTCTTGTTAATGCCGCAATTGTTCGCATATTGGAAACACTTTGTTGAACTATTTGACCAGTACCTTCATATGCTGCACGTGTCTAATAAATAAACATAGGACAATTACTGTATTATTAATTACTGTATTATTAATTATAAATTATTAATTATAAATTATTA
This sequence comes from Cetraspora pellucida, assembly GCA_910591915.1. Lineage (NCBI taxonomy): Eukaryota > Fungi > Glomeromycota > Glomeromycetes > Diversisporales > Gigasporaceae > Cetraspora > Cetraspora pellucida. The sequence goes on along the minus strand of CAJVQA010001209.1, from coordinate 15,086 downwards.
ATTACCTTTGAACCAAAACCAGTCATCGCTCTCATTTCTAAAAAGCCAGCAATTACAACAGCTGGTGAAGCAGCAAGGATAACTAATGTTAACTTCCAACCGAAACCAAAGGCAAGTCCCTATATTAAATAAATAAAATGATTCATTAGTTTTTAATTCATTTTTATAATAGAAAAAGTAATCATAATACATACAAATCCAACTGTTAAATTAAAACTATTCTGTATAAGAGTTCCCATTAAACCACCACTTAAACCTTCAACTTTCGTTGCATCTACAGCCAATTTTGAAGTTAATACACCAGTTCCATTTTTTTCATCATCAAAATATGCAATTTCTTGTTTCAATAATGCTTCAAAAGTTAATTTTCTAAGACGTTTTGTGAGACGTTCACCAGATAACATGAACATTCCTAATTGAGCAAAATTTGCCAATAAACTGACAACAGCCAAAAGTGCGAAACATAACGACCAGAAATTTGCCGATTTTCGAAGTTCATCAGGTCTATATTAATAAATAAATAAATATATATATATAATAAATTGATTATAAATAATTAAAAATAATTATTAATAAAATAATTAACATGATATATGATAAATTAACGTATAAATAAAAAACTTACTGATCAGTTCGTGCAAAAACATTCAGAATTGAAGCAAATACCAAGCTGAATAAAGGCATAACAGAACCATTAACTTTTTTGTTTTAAAAAAAAAAGTAATATATTTTACGAATTAGTTCAATTTATGTGAAATTGAAATATGTATAATAAATTAAAAATATGCAACATTAAATTAATTTGATTAATAATATAAACATACTTCCAGCACCAACACAACCAATAAGCATTAATCCATACTCAGGTTTACACATTCTAAATACTCTTGCCAAAGGCATTTTTTGTAATAATTTTTTCTTCATTTCTTCTTTTATAATTTCATCATCAGTTTTTATGGATTTAATAGTTGATCCTCGAGTAGAGATTTTTCTTAAATGTAATTTATGCCTCTTTTCATCTATTAAAATTGTAGTATCCTCATTAGAACTTGATTCAATTTCTTCTTCTTCTTCTTCTTCTTCCTCAATTTTCTTTTCACTTTTTTTAGTTTCCAATTCTTGAGCTTGTACAAGACCAAAATATACTCCTTGTTTAGCAATTAATTCATCATGACGTCCAGTTTCAACAATTTCACCTTTTTTCATAACAATTATTTTATCTGCATGTTTAATAGTTGATAATCGATGTGCTATTATGATACTATTATAAATGTCATGAACATAAATTAACATTATTAAGTAAAAAACATAAATTGACATTAAATTAACAAATATTATAATGTTAATACAAAAAAAAGTAAAAGAATACCTTGTTCTATTAGTAGCAGCATTATCCAAAGCTTCTTGAACTAATCGTTCAGATTCAGTATCAAGTGCAGAAGTAGCTTCATCTAATAATAATATTTGTGGGTTTTTAATCAAAGCTCTAGCAATAGCAATTCGTTGTTTTTGACCACCTAAAAAAAAAAAAAAAAAAAAATAGAATAAGAAGAATGAATTTAAAATGATGGTTAATTTTTTTTTTAAAAAAAAAACAAAAGGTTTTAATATAAATTTTTAATATAAATTTTTAAATTTTACCTGAAAGTAAACTTCCTTTTTCACCTACAATTGTATCATATTTTTTAGGTAATTCATCAATAAAATCATGAGCATTTGATTTTTTACAAGCTTCTATAATATCATCCAAAGTTGGTTCAGATTCCATTGGATCACCACCCCAACCAACATTTACTTTAATAGATTTAGCAAATAATACAGGTTCTTGACCAACCAAACCAATTTGCCTTCTTAATGATTTAATATTAATATTTTTAATATCTACATCATCAAGTAATATAGTACCACTAGTAGGATCATAAAATCTTTCTAATAAATTAACAATAGTAGATTTTCCACTTCCAGAACTACCAACCAATGCAACAGTTTGACCAGGTTCGATAATTAAATTAAAGTTTTTTAAAACTTGAACATCTGGACGAGTTGGATAATTAAATGAGACATTTTTAAATTCTATACGACCTTGAGAAGAAGATTTTTGAACAATTTGACCATTAGGAGAGGTTGAATCAATAGTAGGAATACGGTCGATTACTTCAAATAATTTAGCAGCAGCACCCATGGCGTTTGATATAGCAGTTAAATGAGGAGCAGCGTTACCAACCGAGAAAGCTACATTAAAACAAAAATAACAATAACAATAATATTAACAATAATAATAATAATAATGATATTAATAATATTATTAACAAATAGTAATATTAACAATAATAATAATAATGATATTAATATTATTATTAACAATAATCATAATGATGATATTAATAATATTATTAACAAAAAGTAATATTAACAATAATAATAATGATATTATTATTATTAAAAGATAATATATAAAAGAAATATAAAACATACCACCAATAAAAACGGCAAAGAAAACGTTCAAAATTTCCGGACCAGTCATTTCATGACCTACTACTAAAATACTACCATACCAAAAAGCCAAACCATAACAACCAAACATAATAAATGTAAGAGTTCCAAGACCTAAACCACTAACTAATGCTTTTTTCCTTCCCATAATATACGCGCGTTCTAATTGTGCAGTATAACGTTCAACTTCAAGTTTTTGACCACCAAATGCAACTACAGTTCTTATACCAGAAAATACTTGTTCTGCCACCCCTCCAGCAGCAGCATACGCATCTGTTTCAAAAATAATAATAATAATTTCAAAACAAGTGAAATTAATGAAATTAATGATATTAATGATATTAATGATATTAATGAGATATTAATGATATTAATGATAATAGTGAGATTACGAACCTTGTCCTATTATATCAAAAGATATTTTTAGTAAAGTTAGTAAAATTAAAAAGCAAATTTCAAACAAGAATTGATCAAACAATAACCTTCAGAAGTTCCTTTACTAAGGGCTTTCGCCATAAATCCACCAGCAGTAGCCATTAAAGGAAACACGGCACAAAGCACAAGAGTTAATTTCCAACCTAAAAAATTGTAAAAAAAATTGAAAAAAATTGTAAAAAAAAAAGGTTAATGATTTGATATGTGGAGCAGAACTCACTTTGAATAAGAAAGAAAATTAGATTTATAATACAAGATTTATAATACAAGATTTATAATACAAGTTTATGATACAAAGGTTTATAATACAATTTTATGATACAAAGGTTTATAATACAAGTTTATGATACAAAGGTTTATGATATAAGATTTATGATACAAGATTTAAGACAAACCTTTTATAAAACCTATAATAAAACCACCAAAGAACGTAGCGGCATATTGTAAAACTTGACCAACTTTTTCAGAGATGCCTTCTTGAAAAAGAGCAATGTCACCAGATATACGCGTAGTGACGTCACCTGTTGATACGGTGTCAAAGAACGTGATATCTTGACGAAGGATAGAAGAATAATATATTAATCTAAGTCTCTTTTAAAACAAAGATAGAATAAATTTAAATTAGAATAAGTAAACGATAAGATGAAGTAAATGTTAATAAAGTGAAAGATTTTAATACTAACATTTGCTTGACGTTCACCAGCAATCATCCATAAAGACATTTGCAAATACCCAACAATAAAAACGAGAGCACCCAATATAAGAAAGTGAAAAGCATTGGTTCTAACGCTATAGTCTAAATCTTGTTCTGCTGAATCTTTACAACTTGGAAAACAAGTAAATTTTTGTAATTGAAATGCAAAAAAACTGTTTAAGAAGTCAGCAAATAAAATCGTCATGACAGGAATAGCGGATCCTAAAGCCTATATAATAAAGCAAGGTTTAAAAAGAAAGGATTAACATAATACTAATAAAGATTTTGTAAAATAGAAAAAGAAATAGAAAATTACCAAGGATGAAAGAGAACCAATTATAATAAAAATTATATCAAGAAGAGAGGCAAATCTAAACAATTTAAGGAATGAAACTGTAGCGACCTTTTCTTTTTGTTTCTTTTGATTTAGTTTTTTTTCTTTTTTCAAATCATCATCATCATCGTTTGTAATTGTAGATTTTTCAGAATTATCAGTTTTTTGTTGTGGTAATGCATCTACCACAGAAAAGTCAATATCCTCTTCTTTGATATCATTTGTAGGCAGAGACGCCAAATCGTCTGACGTTGATTGTGGTTCAGGAGTGAGATCTTGAGAATTTGTAGACATATTGATTTATCTTATTAGAAAAACTTAGATACTATTATTAATATTTTGATTATTGTTTTTAATTATTATTTTGTTTTTTGTTTCTGTTACTTATGTTAATATTAATTATTGTAATTATTATCGTAGAAGAAATTCTTTTTTTGATATTTTTTTTAGATCAACAATATAATTTGCTAATTTGTTTAAATATTTTTTTTTGGTTTTGAATTTGAGCTTAAATTATTAAAAGATCAGACATCAATCAGAAAGATACATATCTACTCTCAAGTAAGAATTAAATTAAAATATAACTCGAGAAATCAAAAATAAAATAAAAAATATAACCCGAGAAATCAAAAATAAAATCTACCCAACAATAATTGGGTAAGTTCTTGTTTCTCCAAGTTAAAAAAAAAAAAAAAGAAAAAAGAGCTTAATCATATTTATATTAAATATTAAATGTTGCATTTGTGCGTAACTGTAAATATACAAAACTCTATTACATGCACAAAGTGTGATTAAAAAAACTGCGGATTTGTGATAACTGCGGCGAGGTCCTAAAATAGAAAGAACTAAATCACGATACAAATAAGGAATTTATATTTCGGTAATTTATCGGTTTATCCGGGTATTTTTAAACCCATTTAGGATATCCTAGATTTTATTGGTTTGACTATTTTTTTTAGGTTACCTAAATTGAGGTTTATATCAAATCGGGGAGATAGAATAAATTGAAATTTGAAACCTATTACCGGAAGTGACAAGTAAACCTGATTCATTGTTTGTTTATAATAGAAATAATAGAAATAATAGGAATTCTGGAATTATTCTAATTGGATTTATCGATAACAAAGGTATATAGATTATGAATATTATATAGATTATATAGATGATATAGATTTATTAAAAATTCAAATATAAAGTAAGGCTATAACTAACAAGTCATTATCATTATTAACAGTTAATGAGTCATTTCGATTTTGGGTTCTCAATGTATGTACAGTGTATGTACAGTGTGTATAACATCCTTTACCATCCTTAAATATCTTTAATCATCTTTAACATCTTTAATACATTATTAAGAACGATTCCAAGAAGTATAACATTCTTTTCCCATCATTCATTTTTACCATTCATTTTTCTGCGGTTTGTCATCTTGTCAATCTGTTTATCAGCCTCATTTTAGCCTACATACATCTGACATAAATAAGCACCAGATTCAGCAAATAAATATTGTGTATTTACAAATGAATAAACCAAAATAAACGTGAAAATAATTAAAAATGAATTCCATGATTATTCATGGCACTATTGAGAACAAGTTACACGAATTCTAAGAATACAATAATTTTAACCTCTTATGGTTATTATTACTTTCACACGTTCTGTATGTACACATCTTAGAATTTTAGAATACGTATACTAATACGTATTGGCATGTATGTACGTACGTACATATATACGCAATATATTGATATCTGATCTGATTTGAATGCATGACCAGTAAAAACCTTATTCATATGAGTGCGGCCAAGGGAAAAGGCGCTCGGACTATGAAACTATATGATACCTTTCCCTTGGCAATGGCAGCACTCATACTATATGTTAGAATTTTTAAGACGTTAAACGTAATAAATAAATATTTAAATAAATCTTTAAATAAATAAGATCCTAAAATAAATTTATTGATGCTCTAATATTTATTTATAATATTTTAATTCACCAAGAATTTCTGTGATTCACTATGACTTCGTCCATTTCATATTAATATGCATCAGTTAATATATAATAATAGTATTATGTTACGCATTATATTTGTGATTTGTCAGGACTGTCGTAAAACAAACCGCGTAATTTCCGTGTGTACGTATGTACATATGTATGTGTTTATCATTATGTGTACGTACATACATACGCGTAAATTTCGGTAAATTTCGGTACTGCCTCAGACGATGTAAAAATGATTCAAAATTGCTAACTAAAAGATTTCATATTATCAGACATAAGTAATGAAAATGATTTATTATAATCTCCACTTTTTATAATTAGTATAGTAATATAATACTGATGTGAAATAAATTTACGTACGTACACACACTTTACAAACATTTAATTTTTAACGCATGGGATCTGCAAATTTAATGTTGTACTATAATGCATATTCGGATGAACATAAGGAAAATTGTTTATTGTTGATATATAGTTGACAAAATAAAGTTAAAATTTACCAATTATTCGAACAAAGATCGGACGGGCATACGGAAAATTGTTTTTTGTTGATATATAGTTAACAAAGTAAAATGTCAAATAATCAATTCAAATTATCCAATTATCCATAATGCTAGTGTTTCGCATACGGGTACCCGAATTGGAACCGCAGGAGATTTTCATCAAGTAATAGGGTAATTGGATAATTAGATAATAATTGAGTCTCATTCTAATTGCTTCCCGCGATTCCAATTCGGGTACCCGTTTGCGGAACACTACATAATGCAATGTATGATCATGCTTTACAAGTCATCATTGACTAATTAAATTTTAATTCAGGTTTATTACGTTTTAACAACTTATATTTTTGTTTTTCATATCTCAAAATTTTTATTTTTTTTAAGATATCAACCAATAGAAATCCTTCACACACATCACGTGTCAAACAAATGTTGAATCATTGAGTTCTTCATTCTAATCATTTTTTCGTATTGATTATAGATGTAACCCGGGACATCCCAATCCATATAATAATTAGTATAACGTTAACTTCGGTTGCTTTTTTTCTTATTGCCGAAACTACGTGATACTAATTGACATATGATTTGGGACGTCCCAAATAATTTGGGTTACAACACTAGTATTGATCTATTGTAATGTTACTACAATCAGCAAGATACTGTATATACTCGGCCTCAATAAATAATAATGATCCCTATTTTTTCAGAACTCACAAGATGTAATCTAGACTACACTTGATTTATTTCAAAAAAGATACCAATTTATACAATTATAACACTTAATCCTCCTGGAACAACTGCCAATATCATCAATGATATCATCAATTAAAGCACCAAAATCAGATCATTATAATTAGCGTTAGATATGTAATAGATATTCCACGGGCCGTTGTGAATATCATGATTAGCACTGTGAAGCCATGGTAATACATGACGTTACGGCACACCGTTGAATATCTGATATATTTCATGGTTCCTATGCTCGTAACATTTCTAATTGCCATTTTTGGATCGAATATAGTATAAGTTACCCCTTATTAAAATTGTTAAAAAAAATTTTTAAATTAATTACTTTATATTATAATATAATCTTTTGAATTATCCATTTAATATAATTAATTAAAATATTAATTATACTATTAATTATAATATAATTGATTAAAATATTAATTATAATATTAATTATAATAAATTAAAATATTAATTATAATATATATATAATAAAATAACCATATAAAATAACTAATTTGACTATTTTTTTTTAAAAGAGGTAGCCTATACTATATTTGATCCAAAATTTTTAATGAGACGTAATGCCAGTAAATAATTTTTGATATTTTCACGGCATTAATAATAATAAAAATATTATTAAAAATGTTCACAGGCGTACATTAGGGCCGTGGAATATATTAAAATACAATTTAAAAACAAAATGACATAAAATATGGGGCATCTATTCAAAAAAATATGATTTTGAGATAATATATAGTTATTGGATGCGAAGCAGTCAATAACGGAAATTATTTGTAAAATAATTTCTTTTATCTTCATAATCTGGTTGTGAAATTTAATATGTCAGCTTTTGGATATATTAAATTTGCTGCCAGATAAACAAGTTATTGACTGAGTAGCGTTCAATAACAGTATTATCTGGTATTTTACGACGACCGAATCAACAGAATAACTCGAGTTCTCTTAATGATGATTTTGCCTTCATCAAATACAGTAACTCCGATATTTGATCATCAAAATGACCAGGCCTACCGAATAATCAATTACAATTAATTTTTACCAATTAAAATTATCATAAAATTAATTGAACCCCAATTAATGACAATTAATTGCCAATTTTCCTGCGACGAACCAAAGCATAACCATCCAAATCGGAGTTTAAATATATATAATTTTAATATAATAAAATTTAAATAATAAAATCACCTGAAAATTCATATAATTCTGAGTATAAATTGATACTGCATAGAGCGCTATCTATAGAGTTGAAAATTACATTTTACAAAATTACATTTGGATGTCGCCAATCAAAATCCAGGAATTGTTTTCCAAATTAATTTCACAGATCAAACCCTGAAAAATGTAATTTAACACACCATACATATAATATACGTTATGCTTAATTTAAATCCATCAGAAGTCGGAGCCGACAAAAATTGAAATCCTTGGTTTTTGCCCATTTATGTAATTTTGCATAAATTTCATTAACATGGATTTCACGTAAATTTCACACGAGATACAAAGTACCAAAAACTCAGCTAGCATTATTGAATTACAATAGATTCTGTATAATGTTTACTAATCAAATCGATACGCATATGATCCAACCAACCAATTACATGGAACCATAATCACGTTCCTTACAAATTACATGAAAACAACCATCTTACCATATTAAGAATAGTAGTTATGTATGGTTTAGTAAAAGTATATGGTTTGTAAAACAGTGGAGTATACTACAAAAATTGCACTTAAGTATGTAAAATTAGCATACTATACTGACTATCAGAAGCCTCAAAAGGAATAGCTAAGATGGATCAAATGACAATATGTATAGAGGAGCACATACCAACCAGGTCACTGGGAATCCTCAGAGGAAAAGGATCTTAGAATACTATACTGGGTCATCTGAATTAGTAATTTGGAAAGTTTTATAAGTTTAGAGTAAGAGGAAGATGTTGAAAAGACAGGTATTAGAATCTTAGTGAACTTTACAAGAATATAGATAGCAGTTTAATGGTTAGTTCTGATTGCAAGTAATGGTTTAAATCAAAACAGTACTAGGTTAGCTATAAGTATGAAATACAGAAGATTTTGATAGGTTTAGTACAAAGTTAAATATAACTTAGTAATCATGACATATTTGCACTTAATATGCAATTGTAGGATAAAAATAGATACAGAAACTAGAATGTTTGAATAGAAAATCTACAAGTGGAGTTTAGGTATAATAATTAGTATAAAATCTTTAGACAGACTACTTAAAATAGATAATAACTAAAGTTATATAAATGATTAATTGTATACTCTTTTTATGATTGTTTCTGTAATTGTTATATACAATAGTTATAAGCTGACTATTACAAATAAACTTTTGGGCTACAAATATTTATCTTAATATAAAAAAAATCAAATTCTATAATGAATTACCTAAATAAGCAATCAAATATTGTATATATAGTTAATTGTATTCTTATCTTTATAAAAATAGTTATAATATTAACTCAACATAATAATAAAATAATTGTTATAAAATATAAACTTTAATAATAATAAAAATTTCTACTTATTTAAGTTCTACTAATTTTCTTTTCTTTTTTTTTATTTCTTTGTTATTTTGTTTTTTTTTAATTAATTTATTGTTATATTAATTTGGTATTACTCTTTTTGATTATTGACTTTAAAATAACCTTTATACTATAATCTTATTGTATTTACCTCTCATACATATTTGTTATCTATGTTTATATGTTTTTACAATTTTTGCATCTACTTATCTTTGTAAACATTTTTTTTCCTTCTTTTTACATTAATCAATATTTAATTAAATTTTTTTTGGCTTTATTTTTAGTTATTCTATTTAATTGTTAGTTGTTTCTTTGTCTATATATAGTTTGTTTATTCTTTTTTTGTCTTTTATTATTTTTGTTTACTCAATCTTTAATATCTGTATATTGTAATTATTTATTTTATAATAGTCATATATTTTTTATATTCTTGTATTATTAGTATTTTCTTTTCTATTTTACTGAATTATTTTGATTTTTTTTCTTTATATAACCAAGCTTAAAAACTTTTAAGCTGTTTTTATATAATTGGGTTTTTATTTTTTATATCTATATGCTAATTTAGATATAACAATCCTACTTATTTATCTTACTATTATTTATTTCTTATATTTTTGTTTTTATTATATTTTTTATTTTTTTTACAAACTTTCTATAAGCATTTTTCTGCTTTAATGTTTATACTTATTTTTGCTTTTGCTAGACAAGTAAATTTATATTGTGTATTTGTATAAATTGGAGTAATTTGAAGCAGATATTCTAAAAAAGATTGTAAAATTAAATTAAAGAGTACTGAAATTTATAAGAATGTTACTTTTTTATATTGAATAAGAATAAGAAAGTTTTTAATTTTATTTTAAATTTGATTAAAAATTGGTGTAGAAGAACTTTTGCTATTATAAAAAATACCAAGATAGCATATTACATCTTGAGGTTTTCTAGAAAAAATAAGCTGATTGCTCATTGTAAAAGAAGAAGTTGAGTTTGATGAATTTGGATTTGATATAAAAAGGTCAAATTTGGAAGCATTGATTTTTATATTATTAAGTTTATATAATATAAAAGTATTATTTATAATATTTTGTATTACATTTGCACTTTTGCAATGCCAAGTAGTATCATTTATAAAGGCTAATAATAAAATTATTATTAAAGAAGGTGTTGTATTTGTTATAATATCAATAGAAGATTGGCATGAAATTTTAAGTAAATGGTTTTTGTATTTTTTGTGAATAAAAAAAAGTATAAAGTCATAGTAAATTTTCTATAGTAGAGGTAAATAGATTTTGCCTTGTTCAATATTAGAGTTGATTAGTATTGGAGAAGTAAGACCATAAGCAATAATTACTCTAATAAAGCAATGAAAGTGTAGTTTAGTAATAAGGTTGATCTCTGTTAAGAGAATTCCTATTCTTTTGTGTGTGTTCTAAAGCCTTGATATATTAATTTTATCAAAACTTTTGAACATATTCTGGAAGAGAATTCAGACTTCTTTATTATTGACTTTGTAATTTTCAATTATATTATATAAGATTTATATAAAAAGATGTGTCAAGGAGTTTTTGATAGCTGCAAAGTTTAAATTTAATAAGAGATTGTAACTTGAAATAATATTATTTAGTCAGTTTGTAAATATTTTAGTAAAAACTTTTTTAAAAGATTCTATTATTGAAATTGGTCAAACTTAATTTAGTGTATAATCCCAGTTTGATTTTTTAGAAATTAAAAAGATATTAGAAGATTTTCAGTTTAAGAGAGTTTTCTAAAATTGAAAACATTTATTTAGAAAGAATTAAAAGATGTTTTGTGCTTTAGAACTAGCAAATTTTATGTATTTATAGCAGGTTTCGAGAGGTTCTGCTGCTTTTTGATTAGGTAAATCAGAGATTAGGTTTTGCTATTCTTGTTCAGATATATCATGAGTAAGGTTTTGATAATGAATTTCAAATTTAAAATGTAGTTCATAAAGTGAGAAGTATTCAGATAATAATAGATAGTTTTAAAAAGATTGGTTTTAAAATATTTAGTAAAGTAATATTTAATTGTATTTAGTATTTTCTCATATTCTGTAAGAATATTATTGTTAAAAAGTAATCTATCAATATGAATATTGTTGTATATTTCAAGTATTTTTTTATAAAAAAGTTTAGGTGTTTCTTTAAATAATTTGTTTTAATTTTTTATTTTTTCTTTGATTTTATTATATATAAATTGTTAATATTAGTGATTAAGCATAGTTTTAATAAATTGGAATTCTTCTTTAACTTGGATCAAAGAGAGTAAAAGTGTTTAAAAAAAGCAGTCTAAGTATTTAGTTTGGTATTTGGTAAATAGTATATTAAAGTTAACTGAATTCATATGATTTTTAAGAAATTGTATTTCTTTATAATAGAAATAAAATAGAGAATGTTTTGATAAAAGTAAGTCTTTAATTTCTTTAATTGGTTAAATTTTTTTAAAAAAAATGTGTTTAGTTGAAGCTTTAATTAGTGCTTTGTGAATTTTATTTTACATAGCATTAAGTTGATTTTGATTTGCAATTAATAAGTTTTTAAAGCCTAAGTGTTGAAGATTTTTGGTTGTTTAATTAATATAATTTTTAAAATTTTCTTTAGTACAATTTTCCAAAGAAAAAGTTTGCATTTATGTTGTTTATAAGGTTTAGGTTTATTAATTATAATAGAGATTTCTAGATTTATAATATGATAATCTGATTTGATTATATCAGTTATAAGGATTTCTGTATAAGCAATATTAGTAATAGATAAATTGATTCAAATTTGATCAATTTGGATTTGTATATTATTATAACTGAAAGTAAAATTATAAGTATTTGGATAAAAAACTTGAAAAATATCTTTAAATTGAAAACTGATTAGATATTGAATAATTTGACTTTCAGGAATTAATGATTTTTTTAAAGCCAATCTGTCAATTCTTAGATTTAAAATACTGTTTAGGTCTCTTATAATAATTAATTTATATTTATTATTTTGAGTAAGAAAAATTAAATAATCTTGAACTTCTTTGTAAAATTGTTTTTTCTTATAAGTTGAGAAGTATATTTAAATAAACCTGATTAATATATTTTTGAAGTGAAAATTAAGACCAATTATATGTCTATTAAAATTATGAAACTTAGCAATATATTTGAAGATTTTTTAGTAAACAAAAATACAGATTTTGCCTTGATGAGAATTTGTGAATAAGCTTCAAAAACTAACATAGTTTTGAATTTGATTGTTTAAAAATTTGTCTTCTTTAGATAATAGATATGTTTTAGAAAGTCCAAAAATTTTAAAATTTTTTTTTTGTAAGAGTTCAGTCGTTAGCAAAATTTTTAAGCAGATATATATTGATATATAGCATTAAATCAATATATATTAATTGAAAATAATAAATATATATCAATTAATTGTTATATATTAATATATATCACTAGCAATATATAATAATTATCAAAATATAATGATTATAAATGATTATAATCACTATTGATAAGTAATAATTTGTATAAATTTTGTTAAATTTTGTTATATATTATTATTAATTACTAATGATAATACTTAGCAGGAGTGCTATATATCATCAGTAATCTAGGGATTACTAATGATATATATCATTTTTAAAATTTTTTTAATAGTTAAGACAAGTTTTTGATTAGCTTGTAAGAGTTCATTAATATTTATTAAACCAATTTTAATTAGAAAAAAAGTATGTTTAGGTAAAGTTATTGATAAGGTAGTTAAAGATAATATGGAAGTATTTGGATTAAATAATTAATTAGATATAGAAAAGAAGGCAGAGTTTGTATTAGATATTTTCTAGTTAAGAATAGATAGTAAAAGTAGATGGCTATATGTTTTGTAAAGAGAAAGATCTATTGTAATATGATATAGTAATATTTGTTTTATAGCATTTAAGTAGACATATGTTTCTGTTTTGAAAGAGTTTATAAATATTTTTATTAGAATAGGAAAAAGATTGTAATATAAATATTGAATAAAATTGTCAAGTATAACAGGTTTCAGTATTTGAGATAAGTTGTGATATTTTATAAATTTGTTGTAATATTTGTCTACCTCTGTAAGAGTTGAAGTATTGAAAGTAAAGATAGTATTTGTAATGTCTTTTACAGAATCTCTCATTATTTTAAACTTAGTTTGTACAGCTGTGAAGGATACCATAATCTGCTTTGTATATTTGGTCTGGTTATCATAATTTTGGTTCTTCACTATCTAATACCAAACCTTTTTAAAAAGTTTTTATAAAAGTAGTTAAGATTAACAGAACCTGGTTCAGATATAATAAAAGTAGGCATGTTGTAATATTTTTTTAAAAAAATAAATTAAAAATATTAATATTATAAGAGTAATATATATTTTTTAAATATGTTATTAGGTCTGCTATGATAATTGTAACTTGTGTAACCTTATGCAGTCTGTAATAATATCTAAGTTTAAATGTACTAAAAATAATTAGAACTAGATTTTCTAAAAAAATTTTTCTGTTTTATGCTTTTAGCTTGTTTAGGAAAGATCTAAAAAGTGTAAGATTATCAGAAAAGATTATTAATTAGTTAAAAAATTTTAATGAGTATCAGAAAAGTGAATTTTCTAGGACACTTCTATAAATTTTCCTAAAATTGCCTTTGAAAAAACCTGCAAAGTCAGGTTTTTAGTTTTGTTTTTTTCTTGATAACTTAATAAATTTTTGTCTATTTGGAATAAAATATATATTAAAATGTTTGTTTTAATAAGCTTAACAAAAAATTAATAGTAAGCAGAGTATATTTAATTAGTAAAATTTCAAACAAATAAGCAAAAATCAAAAAATTAGTTTTTATAATTTTTTTTAATAGTTAGGTCTTATTATAGCTTTAAACTTGGCTGTTCAAAAGCAGAAAAGTGTACTAAACAATTTTACTTAAGAATACAAATAAGGTTTACTTAGTAAAATATTTAAAAATAGTTAAATGTTTTTAGCAAAAATTTGGTATAAATAATCTACAAAAAGAGTTGCTATTTTGCTTTTAGAATAATTTATAAATAAGTACTTGTAAATATAAAAATATAATAATTTTTTTATATAAAATATACTTATATAGCAAATTTATAAAATTAATAATTAATATATTTGTAAATAATATAAATATAAAATATATATTAAGAGGTTTATTTTTTATATATTGTTAACCTACAAAAACGACCATAACTCTTGAACCACTGGACAGAATTCGATTAAACCACCACCATTCGAATCAGCTCACTAAGACGATTCTAACGAGATATAGATCATCCATTTCCGATCACAGGATCACAAGATCGAAT
>CAJVQA010001208.1:0-26895 GCA_910591915.1 Cetraspora pellucida | reverse complement strand
TTGGTTACTTGTCAGACTACTCTCCTAATCAAATTCTCTCCTTGGATCCCAATTAAGACTTATTTGCACAATCTGTTGATTATCCTTCCAAGCAAGTACTCCACAAGTTAGGTGCAGGAATGTTGGTACTGCCTATATTGAGAGGTATAAGAATGTTAGTGTTGCCTTAGCCTAAAGGACTTATATGCACAATCTTTCTATAACTATAACCTTCTGTAACAATCGCTTGTTATGCATAGTGCCTGCATTTCATGATTGGGTCTCCTTCTGGGAATTTCTATTTCTATCATTGTACTGCACTTGGACTTAACCACAGGGCTTCACATTAATTACAGGCTTTTTATTAGGTTACAGAAGCCAAAATCTTTCAATTTTGCCTCCAGCTGGACTTAAACTATTGACCTTGACTGTGGAGAGTATGGGAGCTTAACTGCTAAGCTATGGGACCCACACCCCACTTAACTGTTTTTAATATTTTTCTTTTTATTATTTTAAGTATACTATTTTTTTTTTTTTTTTTTTAAGAGAGGTTTTTCCTCTAGTTCTTTATTTCAATAATATATAATTGAGTACATTAGTATAAATTAATACATTAAACTAAAGGAGTAAGAGTTAGAACTGATTTACCCTTAACCTATTCTTAGCTAGAATAGTTAAAAGACCTCTAGTCTATGGGTTCAATGAGAGAAGATGTTTGGTTAAATTGTATAAATTTATGGAGTCATATCATATATTGTCTATCTATGAGAGTTGTAGATATAATATCTATGTTTTTAGAAGGGATAGATGAAAGTAAAGAATGATATTGAAGATGTTGTCTGCTTGGTTTCCATATATGTTTATGTATTTTTTTTGCAATTCAATGATATATATTTGGAAGCAAGTTTGGTTTCTTCTTGAATGGTCCCAATTTGGTTAAGTTGTCAGATATAATTCCTATTGGAATTTTTTGTTTTATATGAATGTCTTGAATTTCTTAAGCTAAGTCAGATGCTATAGATGATTCGATCTCATTGTCTTTACAATTTTTTATAATTGCTTCTTTTATTATTTCTTTTAGTTCTACTTGATTGTAGGGGCAGGTTAACAAGTGGAGAATATCTTCTGGTATATTAGGACACTTTGCACAACATGGATTAAAATAAGATTTTGGGTTCCTGTTGTATAGTACTAGATGAGTTAGAAGTTAGAGGTTAAGATTTTGACTTTAAATGTTTTTAGTATAGATATTTTAGATCAGTGTTTCGACTTAGTGGTTTGTTTTGAAAGTTCAAATATTTGAATGTAAGTTTTCAGTTAATGTTTAGGAGGCATCTTGTAATATTTTTAATATGATTTTGATTGTTCTATATTGTAATTGTTTCGACATGTTGTAGAATTTTAGATATTTGATGAATTGAATATGTAGTTGGTGTGTTTAGATATATAGGGTAAATGTATTATTGAGTACTTTGCTTGGAATTAGGTCTGTATTGAATTGATGTAATGCATCTTTTATGCTGATTTTTTCTTCAGTTGTGTCGATTTGAATTTGTAAGTTTTTTGTATTTACTATAGTATTTAAGAAATTGATTATGTTGTTAAATTGAATTTTTCTAAGTTTTTGTCTTAGCTTCAGTTGGTTCGAAAGAATTGTTGTAATTTTGTTTTTAATTAAATTACTGTTAGTTAAATTTTAATACTTGTTTCTGCAGTTGTTACTGTAAATATTATAGCTAGCATTGTTAATAATGTGTAGATCAAGGAGAGAAATATTTGATTTGTATAGTGCCAAATTTACTTATCATGTAATATTTCAAGTTAAGTAAATGGTATATTGTATTTATTTGTTTTTTTATAGTTTAATATTAATATAATTTCAAATTTTTTTGAAAAGGTGTTTGTTGTAAAGATTTTTCATAGTTCTTCTTGCTCTCTTGCAAAGGCTTGAATAAATCTATAGTTGGTACGATATTTTTCAATTAATAGTTGTGGTTTTTGCTCTTATTTGATTTGACAAATTTTTTGTTTAGAATATAAACATTTCAGATTTGCATGAATTCATTTATGGCAATCAACTTGTATTTTGAAGATTAACTGCATTGAGGTTGTGAAGTAGCAATGAGTTGTTTTGAGTTTTGGGTTTTTGAGTTCACATCCAAAGCATGAAATAAGTTATTGTTCATTTAGTGGATGGTTATTATAGTGTCTAATTCTAGCTAAATTGTCATTAATGCTTGTTACTTTGCCAAAAATTTTGGATTTTGTAATTATCCATTAAGAATAAAGATTGTTCATATTAATAAAGGTATATAGATTAGGGCATCGAAGAATTGTAGCTGAATTTAATAAGGAGGTTATATTATCAGTAATTGTTTTGAACCATTTTGGTGTCTTTCCTCTAGGTATCTTTTGTATATTATGATGAAAGGCTTTCCAGTTTAGTATCTTATGATTTGTATAATCAAAGAATTGTTCAATACAAGTGATGTTATATGAATTTAATTTTTGTTTAATTAATTGGGATTGCTTATGTTTTGGAGAATTTGGTTGATAGATATGCCTTTTGTTTGTTTAAAGATCGGTCATGAGTTTGCTATTCGTTCTAATTAGATTTTAAGTATATGAAGTATAAGTATCATTTGGGCTGTATTTGTTCTTGCTTCATTTATTGTTAGTATTGGTTGTCCTATCAGGATAAATTCATTTGAATTGGCATCATTTTGAATTTGTTGTAGTCGTATCTTTAGGCTTTATTTGTCAAAATCTGGTAAATTAATGCTTCTATCTAATATATGAATTTGTTGTTGTTATTAAATGTTATATAATGTATTAAATGCATATATGTTTGGATGATAGATTGTTAAATTTGGTATAGATCTCGCTAGTCTAGTTTTTTGTTTTACTATCTTCATATAGAGATTTGTAATTGTAACACAATTATATTTTGATAAATATGTGCTTTGCATTTGGTATGCAGCATGAGTTAGAATAACATTATTAATAATGTATATAGCTTGCTTCTCTGTTATTTTTGCAAATTTAATTTTGTTAAGATTAGAGGTAATGTCTTAAATTAGAAAATTCTTTGTAGGTTGAAGTGATGGGTCTCTGGTTAGCTATGTGCCTAGGTGTCTAAAAATTTCTTTTGGTTTAATATTGTATATCACTTTTTCTTGAAATATTTTTTTTGCTTCAGGGTTGGAGTTGTTAGTAATAAGAGTTGATTTACTAGGGTTAACTTTGATATTGGCATATGATAGGAATGAATTGACTGTCTTTAGTATGTTTTGCAGTTCTTGCTCATTTTTGGCTATCTATATTATATTGTCTATATATGCTACTACTGAAGTGTATATTGACAGAATAATGTGATAGGTATGTATATTAAGACAGTATCTTTTGTATATTGTATCTATATAATAAATTAGTAGGTCATAATAAATTCTCTATAAAAGTGAAGAAAAGGTTTCTTCTTGGTCTATTCCATCTTGTACTGTGTAGAGTTTTGTTAGTCTAATACTTGTAATAACTGAATTTTGTCTGCTATTAAGAAGATAGTTTAGTAGATTGATTATGGAGGTTGGTATATGTATTCTCTGAAGTGTTTTAATTAAAAGAGGTATATGAACTGTATTGTAAGCTTTAGACATGTCCTATGTCAAAATCCAATATTGACTTTCTATTATATTGGTGTGTTCTATTATATAGGAAATAGTTTGTATGGGTTGAAGAGTTGAGGTGAAAGAAAATGCAACATTGTTGTTTTCATTTAATATTAAATGTTGAGTAAAGATCTTGTTAAGTCGAAAAGTAATTATCTTGGTGAAGATTTTTCTGCTATGATTAATTAATGTAATTGGATAAGTATAGGTAAGATTGTTATTGTAATGTTGTTTCTTTGAAATTGCCTATATGTTTGCATGTCCCTAACTACTTGGTGTTTTTTCTAAATTAAGACATGCATTAAAGATGTCTAATAATATTTGCTTTGCTACTTTGAGTAAATGTTGTAACATTTTGTTCGAGATTTCAGAAGGTCCTGTAGCTTTATGAATCAGTGAGAAGGTTATAGTTTCTGTTAATTCTTGCAAGATTATTGGTTATAATAAGCTACTATATATGTTGAAGTTGATGTATGGCAGAAGTTGTAAGGCTGATGCCTATTTTTGTTTAAATTGATCATTTGTTGGATTGTGTTTAGTCTAGTTGTTAAAGTGTTCTCTTGTAGCTTGTTTTATTTCTTCTGGATTATTGATTATTTTGTCTGGTGTTATAATCTTATCGAAGGAAACCTGATTTTGGTTACATTTGAGTATACTGTTTATCATTCGAGATGTATTTGTCTTTATATCATTGTATCTTCTTTGAATATAAAAATGTATTTTTTCTTTTTAAGCATTTTAAATTTCAAAACTTCATGCTTTTTATATGGTCTTTTGGAGATGTTTTAGAAATTGTAGAAAGAAATGGTAGTTGGATGTAATATCTTGATTTTGACAAGAATTAATAGTTAGGTTTATGTGGGAGAATATTTGTTGTAGTAAAGTATTAGTATGTTGTATAATGGAATTTATTGAAGTTGGAGGTCTTAAATGTCTGATATCTTTTAGATATTTGTTTATAAGTTTGAGTGCCAAATGTAATTTGGTTGCTTTGAGGAAATAAGCACAATGTGTTTTAGAAGCTGTATAAGTTTTTGGTATAATTTGGTTTGCGACTTTCTTGATTAAGTTTGACCATTTGTTCCAAATTTTGTTTAATTGTTGTATTGTTAAAATGTTTTGTATTGAAGGTATTGATTTGAATTCTAATTCAAGTGCATTAGTAAAATCTTTTCATTTGTTTGTTGACATTTGGTGATACAAGTTTTTTTTTTTTTCTTTTTCGATCTTGGTATTTTTAACTGAAAGTTTGTTTTTCATATAGTAACAATTCTTTTATGATCACTGTTTGTAATATCAACTGGATCGATAATTTTAGGTAGACTACAGTCTAGTAAAATTTCTGAGTTGACCCATATGTCATCTATTTGGCTTTGGTTTGAACCTCTTTGCCATGTAGGTTCAGTTATTATATAGAAATCTATTAGTCAAGTAGATGATAGTGATTGAATTGTAAAGAAGAGGTTTGATGTTTGTTTAAGATGATTATGGTTATCATTAAAATCTTCTATTGTAATTGTATGCCAATTATGGCTTCTCACTTGAGATACCAATTGTTGACTGTGTTTTGTGTAGTTTTAAGTTGTTCCAGATAGTTTGGTATACTAAGATAAGACGGAGCTTATTATTTGATGGTAAATAGAAATCAATGTTTATTGTTATGCCTGCTACTGTTTGTATATTAAATATGTAAGGTTGAAGTTTATGATGGAGCATGATTCAAGTCCCCATGCTGGCTTCATGTTGTGTATTATCTTTTGGTTCAAGGTTGGATATGTAGATTTTGTAGAGTGAATTGAAAAGTGTTAAGGTAGAGAAGTTTTTGAATTTGGTTTCTGTGATTAAAATAATATGGTAGTTGTTTTTGATACAATATTCTAACCAGATTTGTAGTTTTAGAGATCATTAAGTCCTTGTACATTATGAGTTACAATATTGAAGTGATCTTTGATATCTATAAGGTTTTCATTAGAAAAAGTTTGTAGTATATTAGTAATGTTATTATTGTTTACTTGTAAAGATGATGTGTTTTGTTTTTGGATTATTGAGGTTGAGTTATTGTCTTTTTTTGTTATATCATTTATTTTGTGTATGGGCAAAATATTTTCCAGTTGGGTTTTGAAAGAGGTGAAAGTGTGAGAAGGAATTCAAAAATTTCTTTTATTGTATAGTGTTCTCTTAATGTTTTTAATGTTTCTGTTGCTTTGTTTTGTTGAATAATAGGTAATTCTATATTTGATATTTCTATATCTTCTGTATTCAGTTCTTCTTGTATTTTTTTGATTGAGTCTGGAATTTCAGGTTTTTGATCTAGTAATATATCAGATCCATTGTCTTGTAAATGTGCACTGTTAGTTATTTGGATCCAGCTGTTTGGTATTTTTTGAAAGTAATATGTTTGTCTTAGCATTTAGCTGTTTCTGTAAGTCTTTTAGGTATATTGATTAGTAGAGTTAGGTTGTAGTCTGTAATTTCAAAGAGGTTTACAGATAGTCTGGGTTTGTTAGTTGGATTTGCTGTCATAATTGTTTCTGAAAAGGTATAGTAAGCTTATATGTACTTTTGATTTCGTTTATGAAGTTTTTTGCTAATGTGTTATCAGTAATCGAAAAAGAGTAAGTATTTGTAGTTTTGATTTTAGAAGAGTCTTTTGGAAGGTTTGGTTTTGCTTTAAAGTAATCATTTGGTATAACTTGAAAGATGTAATGCTCTCTTAGCCATGCTGTTATATCTTCCATATCTACTAAAGAGTCTGCTCTATCGATTAGAAAGTGTTGTCTAAGTTGTGGGTCTTCTATATCTTGATATACCCATGGTAAGAGGAGTTTTATAGGGATGGGTGGTGGTAATCTAAAGTAGTGACTGGGTATTTCTTTACAATTGTAATGGTCTTGAAGTTATCTTTTATAGTAGGCTAGTCTTGTAAGTTCTTTTCTTTATGTAATTGGAAATAGGTTTTTTATTGCTTCATCTAAGTTTTCTGGGTTTGTTGATAGGGATGGAAGTTTGGCAAAGTAGGTTTCTAGAAGTTGCTCAAAGGAATAGATTTTATATAAAGCTGTGACAATTGCTCTTGTCTGTAATCTATGTTTAATTGGTAAAGTAAAAGGAAGGATATTTTGTATTTCTTCTGAAATAAGTTTTGATGATTCTGGTAGTTTTGCTAAATATGATGTTAGAGTATTATTTAATACTTTTTGAATTGCTTTTGTATCTATTGCATTTTCATTTTTTGTAAAACCCTTGTAGTATTTTAGGACCTTTGCTATATGTTTGAGAGGTCAAGTCTTGAAGTTCAGATTTGTTGTGTAGTTTATGATTAACTTCTGTCTCAGTTTTATGTGAATTAAATTTCAGATGTCTCTGTTAGTAATAGTAATTGTATTAGTAGTTTTGTAATTTTTTAGTGCTTCTGTAAATATTCTGTTTGGTGTAGTGGCATGAATCTTTTGGCATGAGTAAAGGTTATGAAGAATGTTGGATCGGTATGTCTAAATTTTGCTTTAGATGCAGGAGGGATTGGTCTTTCAGTTGGCTTTGTTTGTAGTTTGTATTTAATAAATGCTTGCATCTTTTTTTTGGATTTATATGCTTTAATTACATTATTATATAACCATTCTTTGCTATTAAAAGGTGTATTGATTTTGGCCTCCAGATTATTGTTTACTTGTTGGGTCTATATTTCTGTATAGTCAGTTTCCATTTCTTACACTTGTATCTTTTTGGACTATTTGACTATATGTAGATTTGTTGTTTGTGTTTAGCATTATGGAGTTGTTTGTTTGTTCTATTTCTGTGTCCATTTGGTTGCTTTGTTCTAGTTCTGTGGCTTGGTTGCTATTCACTATTACTTTGTAAAGGTTTTGCATTTCTATTAGTATAGGTTCTATGTTGTGTTGGTTACTTATTTCTATATCTGGAGTTTGGTTCTGTAGCATGGTTGTTTGATTTCCTTTTATGGCTATATGAGCTTGTGAGTTGTGCGAAATGATTACTGTGTTGTTTTTTTTTCTCATAATGTTTGTTGTGATGTTGCTGTTGCCAGTTTGAGTTGTATTGTTGTTGTGCTGATTTGCTTGAGATGATGTCATTGCTTGTTTTATAAGGGGTATGCTATATTACCTACTTTTGTTGCTAGCTAAAATTTGGAAAGGAACAGTACATCTTTTTTGTTGTATGCATCTTTGTAAGTGGTATCTAGGTTGGTATGATGTTGTTGCTGTCTAGTAGAATATTTGTGGTTGCTGCTCATCATACCTGAAGTTTTCTGTTTTATAAACTTGCAGTACTGCTGGCCTTGATAGTCTTAGTTTATCTTCACAGTTGAATGTATTAAATTTTCTTTTTTTACTTTTATTTTGTATAGTTAAAGTGGTTGTATCTTTGCTTTGTATCTTGTATGAATAGTTTTTTTGCCCAAAGTAGGCTTTTTTATTTAGGTTTTCTTCTATTGTATTCACTATTTTTATTTTTTGTTTTTTTTGCCTTTGCTGATTTTTTATGTTTTGAGATCTGCAGGAAAGAGTTTTTTTTTTATTTTAAGTATACTATTTAGCATATATGTTCTAACTTTTTGCTTTATAGATGCTTTGTTGAAGCAAAAATCAAGCAATTTTCATTTGTTTGTTCTTTTTTCAAAATCAAGTTAAAAATTTAAAGACTGAAGCAAGTGAAAAGGCTTCACCAAATTTTAAAATAATTTAACAAGAATGGCAATAAAGCACTATACACAAGCAAGTAGTTATAGAAAGAAATTTGCTATGAGTTTAGATTACAAATTTAGAAGATAAAGTTTAGAAGTTGTAAAGGAGGTTAAGGAAAAGAAAAGATTGAAGATATTTATGTAATGGTTTTTTTTTTTTTATTAAACTAGTCTTTTAGGGACTAGAGCTTTTTTATTTAGTATTATAGAACATAGTAACTTATGGTCCAATTACCTCAGAGAAGCTACCTTACATTAGAGAGTACATCTAGTTACACATATACTTTTGGTGTCTAATTTAAGTAGTTTATCTATATATAGGTTCTACACTAGCTGCCATACCTGCAACCCAATTATAGGTGTTGCCTATTTAAACCCTTTGTACTGCAATTCTTACTGTTATCACTAGAACATCTTCATTATATGATGTCAGTTAAAAAGTTCTAGATGCTTACCTATACTCTTAGGACCTCTGCCTTATTTCATGCAGATTATCTTCAAAACATTGTTACTAGAGCCTTCTGTATCTCAAATTACAGCTAAACCTAATTTATAATTCTTGCAAAGTTCATACAACTCCAGTACCTTCTTTTTACAACCTTATCATTACCTTGTCTATCCTTGCAAATCCTTCTATACTACCAATCCAGTTAGCTCTGCATGATGCAACTTCATGCTCAGATCAATCAGTAGCCAGGTTGGTAAACCTCCTACCTAGAGGTTCTTGCCCATACAGGTCATATGCTTCAGTTTTCTTTAGCAGATCAAGATCTTCACAAGTGGTACTGTCAAAAGTTATACTACCTCTTCACTTGGAATTTCCAAGCAGGCTTCTAATCTGAGTATATACTTTTCAGATTTATTTGTATAACATTGCATACTTCCAAAGTTAGTCTTAATATAACCAGAATTATAGGATCTACAAACTCCAGATCACAGATAAGTTTGCTAGAATAGATCTATTTTTTCAAAATCTGTTACCAATAGGAATTAAACATTAGACCTACTACTTGAAGAATGACAACCCAACTACTACACTAGGATCGCCATCCTCTATGTAATGTTTTGTAAATAGTAATAATAATAATAATAATAATAAAATTTTTTTTATATTAAATATAATTTTTTTTTTTTTTTAAAAAAAAAAATTTTGTACTAAGTTTTTATAATTAATAAAATAATAATTGATAAAATAATAAGTAATATGTAAATAGATAATATTTATAAAAGTAATAATAAAATGTTAAATTTTATAAAGCACAGTTTCAATAACAACTTGTGGTTCCCAGTTTTGTTATTTATAATATCATTCTAAATGATCACTATTGTAATATTTTTGTAAAATTTGTCTCTTATTGTTGCAAAGTTGATAGTACTATTTTCTAATTTAACATAGATAATAAATAGTTTAGTTCTTTTATATTTAAACTTTGCAGAACATAAGGCTTCTAGATTCTTTTATTGGATTAAAACTTTATCTTCAACTTTAAATTCTTCTGCTTTTAGTCTTTTGTTATGTCTTTCTTTTTGTTTTTCTTGTAATACTTCTGTATTTCATTTGACTTGTTTTTTTGCTTTTAGTAGTTTGTTTATTAAATTAAATGTTTATAACAAAATACTGTCTTTTAAATTTATTTTTGCATTAGTTTCTTTTATCAGTAGAATTAATTTTATAAGTAATACAGCTTGTCTTTTATAAGTTAGTTAAAAAGATGTATATTCTGTAGTAGCAAAAAGTATAGCAAGAAGATTTATATTCCAATCTTTACTGGTTCTTACTTTTGCTAATAATTTATACAATGTTCTATTTAGTCTTTCTACTATACTATTTAACTGTAAATGATATGCTAATGAAAACTTATATTTTATAAAAAAGTTTTTGCATAGAACTCAAATCATTTCACTTCAAAAGTTAGGTCCTTAGTTTGAAAAAATAATCTTGGGTATTCTATATCTACAAACTATTTCTGTAAAGATAAATTTTGCAAGAATTAGAGCACTTGCATCTGGCATAGCTTGAGCTTCTGGCCATCAAGTTAAATAATTTGTTACAACAATAATGTATCTATTATTGAAAGTGGTAATAGATAATGATCCTACTAAGTTAATTCTAATTCTTTCAAAAGCTTGTCTTATCTTGATAGAGTATAAAGATTCTTTTCTTCTAGCTTTTCCTCTTTTTTGGCATTAATCACAAGTTTTTATATATTCTTTAATATCTTTATATATTTGATCCTAATAATATCTTTCTAAG
This sequence comes from Cetraspora pellucida, assembly GCA_910591915.1. Classification (NCBI taxonomy): domain Eukaryota; kingdom Fungi; phylum Glomeromycota; class Glomeromycetes; order Diversisporales; family Gigasporaceae; genus Cetraspora; species Cetraspora pellucida. The sequence goes on along the minus strand of CAJVQA010001208.1, from coordinate 16,295 downwards.
ACTCTTATATATTATTATTAACACCCAAATCTAGGTGAGCCTTGGCTACTCTTGTAGGTTTAGATTACAGATTATATGTCTGAGTTTTTATTTTTCATATGTAATTTAAAAGCAAGCTTTTCTTTGTAAAAACTTCAATTAAATTTTAATAAAGTTAAAGGCATGGCCTTACTATTAATATTAAAAAAAAAAAAAAAAATCTTTCTGAGATCTTATGATACATGGCATCTATTTCTAAATGTTCTGTAATAGAATAACTATATATTATATATAAAATAGAGTTTACTTCTATTTATTTAATAACTTTAAATAGTTTGTCTATGACTGTTTTGTTCTTTTTATACAAAAGTCTGTTTTGAATTATAAATTATTTAGCCTAATTAGTAAGTTGTTTCTGTTAATAAGCAGTAAAGTCCAAAGGTATAATGTTAGAATTTAAATTATTAAATAGATTGTAATATTGATCTAAGTTTATTATTTAAATTTTTATATCAAAGTCTTGAGAGGGCATTCACATTAAAGTGAATTCTATCTAGTTTATGAATAATTGTAAAATAGTAAGGTTGAAGTTTCAAAATTCAGTATTCAATATGTTCTTTGAGTTCTACAATTTTAAGCTATTTTAATGCTAAGTGAGCAGTTATTTAGGTAAATTCTATAGCTTCTAAATAACTATAAAAATGTTCAATGGCTCATACTATTGTAGTATATTCTAATTCAGTAGCAAAATAATTTTGCTTCTAGAGTAACAAACTTTTACTAGCATAAGCAATAGGATGTTCTCTATTATTTCTATCTTTCTGGCTTAATGTAGCTCCAAAACCATAATATAAAGCATCTGTAGCAAGTATAAATTTCTTGCTAAAATTAGAATAAGCTAGTATAGATGCAATAACAAGCTTTTCTTTAAGTAATTTAAAGACTTGTTGTTGTTTACTTTCTTAATAATAAAGTTTATTTTTATGTAGGAGTTTGTTAAAAGGTTGGGCTATTGCTAAAAAGTTCCAGATAAATTGTTTATAATATCTAGCTAAACCAAAAAAAGATCTTAATTTAGTGGTGCTTTTGAGAAGTTGAATTTTTTGTACTGCATTAATTTTTGCAAAGTCTGGAACTATTCCTTTTGAACTAATAATATGTTCTAAAAAGAATAATAATTTTATCCAAAAGTTATATTTGTCAAGATTAAGTTTTAATTCAGCTTCTCTAATTCTTTAAAATACTATTCTTAAATGCTTCAAATAATTCTCAAATGTTTTTGAGTATATATTGGTATTATCAAGATAGACAACAACAAATTTTCATGCAATTCCTTTATACACTTTGTTTATATGTCATTGGAATATTGCTAGTACATTGCATAATCCAAATGGCATTATATTAAATTCATAAGTGCTATATTTTTTAATAAATGCAATCTTTTTTTTATCTTTTAGATCTATTATAACTTGCCAGTAACTACTAGCTAAGTCTAAAGTTGAGAACCATTATGATTCAGATAAGGCATTTAATATTTCTTGTATTCTTGATAAAAGATAAGCATTCTTTTTAGTAACATTGTTAAGTCTTCTGTAATCTATACAAAATCTTCTATTCTTTTTTTGTACTAAAACAACAAATAATGCTCAAGGGCTTTCTGATAGTTGAATTATATTGCTTTCAAACATTTATTCAATTTCTTTTTTGATAAAGTTCTGTTCATCTAAAGGTATATTGTAAAGGCATAGTTTTATAGATAGTACATCTTCTGTATAAATATAATGTTTAACTTTATCTGTTCTGCCAAGTTCTGTAATATCTTTGACAAATAAATCTGCAAATTTTTTTAATAAGTTTTTGAATAATCATTTTTGTTCTTTAGTAAGTAGTTCTACATTTACAGTATCTGTTTTCTCTAAAGCATATTTCTTATATGATATTAGAGTATCTATTGTATATACATGTTTTTTTTAATGTATTTTTTTGCAAAGCTTCTTCTTTTGTTGGTAATTTTTTCTCAAGTGATAATTCTTTAATTTTCTTGTCTTCTATTTCTTCTAAATCTTTTGGATCTTTTGGGTCTTTTGAATCTTTTAAATCTTCTGAGTCAAGTAGTTTTTGATCTTGCCTAAGATAATTTAAAAATTTTAAGGTGCAAAGGCCAAATAAGAGTAATAATTTGCTTGTTCTTGGTGATGAGTTATTTGATCTTAGAAAAATTCTAACATTTTTTCAAAATTGTCCTCTAGATGTTAAATTCTGGCTTTTAATCTAACAATAATTTGGTCTTTTTTATCCTCTTTTTTATCTTTTCTCTTCTTAGAAATAGTGTCTTTACTTATTTCTATAGGTTCTATAATAGCAGTCTCTTTTGGTAATTCTATTACTTCTATAATATTTTCTTCTTTTAAAATGGTTTCTTTAGTAAGAGTTAATCATTTAACTCTTAGTAACATTTATTACAATATCCTTGATATTCTTTCAATTCTGCACATTGTTTGGCAAAAAGGCACTTATGACAAAAAGCTACTTTTTTTCAAAATTCATTCTTAAATTTTCTATTGTTTTTCAAATATCAGTCTAAATGAGCAGTATTAAAAAATTTATTTAAGATTTATTGTAAGATGGCTTCTTCTTCTTTAATAAGGTTTACTTGTTCTGTTTGAAGTAGGATAGTAATTTCATCAGAAATCCATTCATGATTATATCTATCATAGTCTTGTTCTTTTATAGCTTCTTTTATAGTTTAGGTATTTTCTTCTAATAAGACTTTAGTAAATCAATAAATTCTATTTTGGTTTAAGTTTTACTAACTTTCAACACTCTTGTTAGATTCAGTATAACATTTAATTCTATTCCAAATTTTATAATTTGGATTATATTGCAAATCTAAGCTAACTTTATAAGCATACATATGTTCTAATTCATAGAACTATAGATCTTCTTGCAAACTTTTAAGTAGTGCATTATTGATCAAGGTTTCTGAATATTATATATTTTGCATTAGACAAGAGTTCTTTTTTCTAATCCTGTTATATAATATTCATAAGTTTCTGGTTCATTAGGGTCAAGGCCTTTATAGTAGGTCTTGTAACAAGCAGTACAAGCAAGTTGAGTCTTTAGCTTATATAATTTTTTTGGTTGTTGTAAAGTAAAACAAAAACAACAATGATGAGTTCTTTTTTTACTGTAATAGGATTGTTTTTCTTGTTTTACCAAGTCTTAATTATATTTAAATTTATAAGTCAGATTATCTAGCTTTTATTGAGCAACAGAGCAGTTTATTTTTATATAACCATACTTATTACAGTTATAACATTGGTTTTCTGAACAGTTTTTGAACAGATAAGTAGGTTGTTTGTAATTTGTGCAAGCCAATTGTCTTCTTGGTTTGTTGGGACAGTTGGTAGGTTGGTAACCATATTTATTGCAATATTGGCATCTATTTTTAGGACAGTTTTCATGTTAGTAAGTAGTCTTGTTGCAAATATAACATGCAGAATAATTTCTTCTTTGAGAGTATGTGGTTTATCTTCTATTATAATCTTTTTTCTTAGAAGTTATAAAGAAGACATAGGCTTTATAAAAGGTTAATATTTCTGTTTATATAGTTTAAAACTTCTAAGATAGTGCAAGTAAGTTGTTTTTCTCAAAGTTGTTCTTGCTCATAGAATGTATTAAGAACAATTTTCTTTTTTTTTAATAAATAGTATATTAGAATTTTTTTTAATTATAATTAGCTTTTACTTTTTTTGACTAATTATTTCTTAATAGAAGTGAATAAGAAGTAGTAGATACAACTTTTACATCTAAAGGAATAATTTATTCTTGGACTCTAATAGGTAGGTTTTTAATAATTCCTAGTAGTTTGAAGATAGTTCCCGTAGCAATGACAATAATGCTCTTGAATGGTTCTTTTATTTTTAATCCTAATTCTTTTACTGTTTGATGAAAAATCATACTAATAGAAACTCTACTATCAATAATAGTAGAGTAAGTTTGTACTTAGATATCAATATAATATTTGACAAGAGTGATAATAGGAGTATACTAAAGTTTGATAATTTCTTAGTTTTTTGCTATAATGTAAGCAGTAAGAGCAGTTCTAATAAAATAATTGTCTAACAATTTTTTTCAATTATTAGTATTTAGAGTGATTTGTATTTTAGCTATATTTATATTTCAATAGTAAGATAAGAGTGAACAATTAAATTTTGGTTTCCATTTTTCTTGACTTCTGTCTCTAGATCAGTTTCTTTTTGAATAGTTTTTGTCTTTGAATCTTCTTTTGCTTCTGTCTTTGTGATAATTATTCTTTAATTGTTGTAGTTTTTTCTGTTGTTATTATTGTAATTATTATTGTTGTTTCTTCTTTTTTCAAAGTTTTTAGTTTTTTGGTTTTCATTACATCTCTTTCTACAATTTGCCATAAAATGTTCAGGATTACCACAGTAATAGCAAAGAGTTCTGTTTTGTAGAATCTCGAGCTATTAGTATATCTCTTGATCTATAAGCTTTTTTAAACAAATTTGCCTGAAAAATTATTAAAAATATGCTTATAATTTATATTTTTTAAATTTTAAAATATTTAAATAAAATTTTATTTAATAATATTTAAAAATAAGAATTATATTATAGCAGTATTTAATTTTATATTATAAGAAAAAAAATATATATTACTTATAAACTAAAAATAGACAAATTTAAAAAAAATTTTAATTAAAAAAATTGGTTACAAATTTATGACAAACTCTTTAAATATTAATTTTAAGCCTATAGTTCTTAATACAATATTTTAGTTTATATAAAGAATGACAATTTTTATTAATAATATTTTTGCAATTTACTTATAAAAATTTAGACTTGTACAAAGTGTAAAATTTTTTTTTAGCTTTATAAACATATGAAATTTTAAAAAATTTTGAAAAATTTTTAATAGTAAAAATTTTTAAATATAATTTTTAAAATTTTAATACATTAAAGTTTATTAATATTTTAAAAAAAGTTTTATAATAAAGTTTATAAAATATGTTTTTAAGAATATATTTTATAACCAAAGTATACCCTATATTATTAATAAATTATTATTTTATTTAAAAAATACTAAAAACAATTTAATTTATCAAGCAAATTTGCCTGAAATATGATTTAAGTAATAGATCAGATAAAATTAAAATTTATTTATAATAGCTCTAAGCAAAGATTTTTATCAATAATAATATACATTCTTATTATATAACTTTAAAAATATATTAAAAATAAGCAAACAAATTATCTAATTTATAAAAAAATAAAGTAATATAAAAAAAATTATTATTAAAAAATATATTAAAAATAATTAATTAAATAAAAAGTAAAAAAAATTTTAATAACTTAAATTCTTTATTATATTAAATTTTTACTATATTGAGAATTTACTATAATAAGAGTAACTTGAATTATAACAAATATATAAAATTAATTAGTTGTTTTTTATATTCTAAATGCTATAGTATATAATGCTTAAAAACTACACAAATTTGAAGGCTATTAACTTTTAATCTAAAAACAATATCAAAAAAGAAAGTTATTGTTTTGTAACTAAAATAATTTATTATAACTTAGCTGCCTTATTTTTTAAAAACTATAATAACTTTTTGAGATATATTGTTTTAAAAATATAGTATTTTTAGATAATAATATATAAAAAATATCAAAAATATAACAAATATTAATAAATTTTCTTAAAAATATACTATATATTAAATTTAAATTTAAAATAATAAATCATTAAAATAAAAATTATTAATAATTTTTACATAGTATAATCAAAATTTTACTATGTAAATCAATATTAATTTATTAAATAAAGTTGTGCAAAAGATCAAAATACATGTAATATAAAAGTTTTATATAAATTAAACAATCTTTTATTAATACATTATTGCATATTATAATTAGATAAACAAAATTTTAAACTTTTTTAAAATTTTTATCTAAACATAATATTCAAAAACAGATTAACAAAAAGTTATTTAATTAATGTGAAACTTTTAAGATATATGTATTTTGATCATTCAAACAACTTTATTTAATATATTAATATTTTGATTTTCATAGTAAAATATTGACTTTACTATATAACAACTATTGATAAACCTGAAATAGAATAAATGTAGTCTTTAAGTATTATGCATTATATCTAAATAGTATCTAAAAAAGTTGGTTTTTTGTAAAATTTTAAACTATAAATATAGTACTTCTAAATAAGTTTTAAAATTTATTAAGAATATTTTAAATATTTATAATTGTAATAAGTTGTTAATAGTTGTTTATATAACTATAATATATATAAACTCTTTTTACTGTTCTCATTTTCTATAACAAACAAAAAACAGAAAAATTTTACAGCAAAACCATGTCACAAAAGTCATCACCAAACACCAAAAGAAGAGAAAAGACAAGAGTACTACTAATAGTAATACTTTAAACAAGTAAGTGCTAATAAGCAAACAAAAGCATATAGCACAAAAAGGAAACAACTAAATTTTGCTTTTGTAAAAACAAAAAGTAAGTACACTACAGAGATCTGGTATTGCAGATCACCAAAACAAAACAACAACAACACATGCATGTGAAAATATTAACAGAATAAACAAAGCATGAAAAAGACAATAGGCAATAGTTTATAATAACAGTATAGCAATATAAACAAATTTCATGTGAGTTATAAAAGTAGTATTAGATAATCAGATCATTATGGAACATCTAGAAAAGTACAGAGGTCTATTCGAATGACAGGAAAAAGAAATTATAGAAACCCTAAGTGAATTAAACATCTTTATACTAAAACAAAATATAGAAATCACAAAGCACTTAGGCATAGCAAAATCAGAAACAGTGTATATTCTTAGGCAGGCAATAGAAGTATACAACTGGGAAGAGTACCAAGAAGCAATTGACAAAAAAAGAAAAAGCAACCAAAATCAGCATTTCAAGTTTGCTAGAAAAAACTGCTAAAGAAGTGTTTAGTAGAAAGCTTGCACTAACTTTGTCAGAAACAGGAACTACTAATTATAGAAATGAGGAACTAGAACAACAAATTCTAAGCTTTATTAACAACCTAGAGGATAGAAACTTGAGTAGCATAGAGAAAAAAGAGGAATACATAAATAAGAAAAAGAGTAAAGAGAAAAAAGAAGGTAAGACTAATAATGAAGAGAATATTCAAGAAGATATAGATAAAGAGATAGAGATTGAAGAGGCAGAGAAGATAGAAGAGAAGAAAACCATAAAGATTAGAAGCATAGAAGAAATGAAGTCTCAAAAACTTACAAAAAAAAAGTGCAGTGTACAATTTGGAATCTTCTATATAATACCACTGCAAAGCAAATATTAGAATTAATCAAAAGAATAGGAAAACCTGATGAAATATGTATATGACACAGCATGAATAAAAAAATCTAAGCAGAGATAGAATGGTATACAACAGATCAAGAGCTGGAAGATAAAATAATAAGAATTTGGGTACTACCATTAAGAAGTAGCCACTTAGCTAGAATAACAGTAGGAAGAAGTGACAGTTCAGAATTGGAAAAAAGAAGAAAAATTCATGCTAGAATTAAAAAGCTGCCTAGCTTCACAAAAGAAATACTTTTGTTAAGACAGTTAAGAAACATCAATGCCAAAACAGTACATATTTTTTTAAACAAGAATAAAAACCAAAAAAGCCAGGCCATAGTTAAATTCAAAAATAAAGAAAACAAAGAAAAAGTGATAAGTAGAAGAATAAAGTACTTTAACTATAGTTAGAATGGGAAACAGAAAGTAGCTGTGGAAATAAAGAAAGTGTAGATACTAGAAATAAGATACTCAACAAAAATCCCAGAAGAAGAATCTAAGAACAAATACAGTAAATAGCAAGAAAGAAAAATAGTAAAGAAAGTTGGTGAACTTCAGGTTCTAGGAATAAAGATAAGAGGAAAGATACAGAAAATAGAAGAAAGAAAAAGCAAGATAGAGAAGATGAAGAGAATAAAGAAGTAATCGAAGAAATCCTTCAAAGTTGATAGAAAAGATTAGAGAAAAGTTATGTAAGGAGCTGTCAAGAAATATGAAGAGTGAAGCAAGTGCTCTCGATTACTCCTAAGACAGTTGTCACAGTTGTTTATAGAAACATATCTACAGAGAAAGGGCTTAGCTCAGTAAAAATAAAGCCAAACAAGAAAGAGCCAACAAGAACAAAAATAGTTGCTGCAGAAAAAGAACATTATAAAACATTAAAACTAGAAGTTTATAACATAAACAGTTTCAAAAGAAATAGCTACAAGCTCCAAGAGTTACTAAACTATTGTAAAGATCAAAAACTCAATGTAGTAGGGATAACAGAAAACCAATATAAAGAAGAAAGAAGCAAAATTTATGGAGATACAAAAAGAAGGCTATAGAGATTACTAGTCAAGTGCAGAACAAGATAAGCATAAAGGCTCAGGAGTAGGTGTACTAGTAGACAGTGAGTAGAGCAAACATATTACAAAGATAGAAAGACTGAATGCATATTTGATTAAAACAGTATTTATATTCAAAAAAGCAGCAATCATATGCTGAGTTATGTACTTGCCACCAAATGATAGAAAGTTACAAAAAGATATACAAAGAGTTATAACACAAAATGTATGTACAGCCAAAAAGAACTCATATTACATCATAATAAGAGACTTCAACAGAATACTAAATGCAATGCTAGATACAACAAATAGCACAAATAAGAAACATAAAAAGCTTTCACTAATAGAATAGTTAAGAAATATTAAGTTCACAGAAACATTTCAGTATTGCAATTCAATATAACAAAAGTTTACATAGTCAAATAGTATAACTAAAATAAGAATTGATTAAATATAGGTAGCCTGCTCCTTAAAATTAGGAATAGAAAACAATGATATTAAGGAGATAGAGATTATAACAAATAGTGATTATAATTTAGTATGGGCAGAAATTGGCCTAGGCACAGTACTAAAATTTGTACAAAAAATAAGAAGAACAGAAAAAGCACCTAGGCGAAAAATTTTTCTATACAAAGAGGCAACAGAGAAGATATGAGAAAACTATAAAACAATATTAGAAAAAATGTTATAAGCAAAACTTGAATTAAATATACGAAATCAGAAACACAAGAAGAAAATGATAGAAGAAGAGTCAAAAGTAGAAGAAGAGATAAATAAAGAATGGAAAGTAATAGAGAAGGCAATTATGAAAGCAGCATCCAAACACATACCTTCTAAAATAGTAAAATATAGATCAGAAGAAATGGAAAAACATATAGATAGATCTTCTCTCTTTAAAGACACTAAGAACTTAAGAAGAATAACTCAACGAGTAGCAAAAGAAGTAAATCAGAAGATAGATGAAATTGATAAGCTGCTAACAAATACTTAAATTGATTCAATCAATGAGAGAAATAAAACAATAGTGCCACAAATAGAGGAAATTTGGTCAATAGAATGGATTAAAAAAACAAAAAGCTGGATAAAGACACTAGAGCAAAAACTTAAAGAAGAAGAGAGAATAAGAATTGAATGAAATATTATCAATAATATAGAAAAGAGATACAGCCTAATTGGCAAAAAAGATAAGCTTATGCTGAATAGTATTTAAAAAGATCTTGGAAAAAAATAGTTATTGACAAAGTTATGAAAGAAGACAGTATAGATACTCAAGAAACTTTAATAATAAAACCAAACCAAGTTAAATAAGAAGTAGATAGCTACTTTAAAAATCAGTTCAGAAAGAGAAACCATCTTTTTGAACAGCTTCCTAAAGACTGAAAAAAAGAATACGAGGCCAAGAAATAGATTAAAGAAGAATAGTTTAGTAAAATACTAGAACCAATTCAGAAAGCAGAATAAGAAAAATGCCTAAAGATGGAAAAAAAAGATACTGCTCCAGGAGTATCAGGAATCAGTTACACTATGATACAAAAGACAAAACTGAAAGCATCTAGCAAATTTATAAATTTGCTAAATAAGATTTTAAAAAGTGGCATTTTTCCAAAAAGGTGGAAAATAGGCCAAATCTTTCTAATACCAAAGATAGAAGAATGGGAGCTTTCTCTGACAAACACCAGACCTATAATACTACTAGAAACATTTTGGAAAAATTTAGTGCATATAGTACAAAAAAGGCTAAGTAGAGTGCTTACAGATCACCAAAACCTGAAAAGGTACAACTTTGCAAGTCTGTCAGAAGAAAGCACAAGTGTTCCAATATATGTATTAAGCAATATATTAGAAGAAGCTAAAGAAGAAGGAAAAGAGTATTGGCTGCTACTGCAAGACATCAAAAAAGCCTTTAACTCAGTCATATTGGAAAGCATTAAAAGAGCTCTTAAAAGAATAAAGATTCCAGAAGGAGTTTCAAAGTTTATACTAGAAATCTACAGCAAAAGAAAGATTCAAGTAATTATCAAATTTGGACTAACAGAAGGCTTTGAAGCAGAAGATGGAATCGATTAAGGAGAAGTAATATCTTCTTTTATTTGAAAAATAATCTATGATTCCCTATTTTGTAGAATACAAAATCTGAGAAAAGGCTACAATATGACTGTCCAAGGGGCACAAAAAGAAATAAGATAGAACAAATTTACAGAAGAACTGAATATAAGTTGTCTAGTCTTTGCAGATAATACAACTTTTATAGCTAACTTACAATACAGTATGCAAGAGATATTAGACAAAGCTAATAAGTTCTACTATATAAATGATATAGATATAAACCCCAAGAAATCAGAGCTAATAATAGTAAACACAAAAAAAGAAAATACACAAAAGTCTATAAGGCTAGAAAGACAAAGATCAGAAGTTAAAGCTCTAGATAAAGAAAAAGCAGCACAGTTCTTAGGAGTTTGAATTACAGCTTAGAACATATATAAACAATACATATGCAAGCTCAAAAAAGAGATATACATCTTTATAAGTATTGTTAGAAATAAGAAGATATCAATTGGGCAGATAAAATATTTAAACAACAAAGTATTGCTGTCACAATTAGAGTACAAAGCAAATATATGTCTACTGAAAAAAAAAATATGCAATAAGATCCACTAACCAGTTATTAAATTGGCAAAGTGAAAAGTAGATTTAGCATCAACAATAGCAAATAGCATAGCGAGTTATAAAGAATTATTAGGCATTAAAAGTTTTTGGCAAAGACATACAGAACATACACTTGCAGAATGGCTAATCAGAATTAATGATGTAGGAATCTTAGAACAATCAACACTAGTAAGAATCCAAAAAGTGCAAAAAGATCTATGCAGCTCAAAACCAATATGGTTCTTAGAAATAGGTATTTTGGAGATGAGCAATTTTAAACATAACCTTAATGCAAGAATATTAAAATTGGCAAAAAAGCTAAATATAGAAATTAGGACAGAGTACATGTTTAAGAATTGGTGGCTATGTCAAGACCAGGACAAAAACTTAAAAATGATTATAGAACTGCTTCAAGAGAATGAAAAAACCAAAAACTGAAAGAAGCTAAGAAGTAGCGAATTGTAGTATATAGAGCAACTTCTGGATTTAAAGAGTAAAAAACTATTAACATGACAACAGATCAAAAGACTCTCAGGTCAAAAAGCAAGTAGGAAAAGGCAAATTGGTTTCAAGAAATAAAAAGCATCATAATGAAGAATAGCCAAACAAGACTTGTAAAAGAAAAATTTTATACACAAAACCTAAACTACCAAGCTCTGGTATCACATTTAGGAGAAATTTCATTCAAAAAAAATAAATGTGAATGGATGTATATTAATAAAGAAAAGAAGAACCATCCAACATTAGAAAGAGTAGTAAGGAAGAAACTTCACATTACAGAAATTATGTGTTATAAGAATGATAAACAAAACAGTCTTCAAATAAAGAAGAAAAAACCAAATCAAGAAGAACAAGAGTAACAAGATAAGAAAATTAAAAAAGTCAAAACAGAAAAGCTAACTAATATTACTCAGTAAGTTAATTGTACAAACAGTGAAGCCACTTTGCTACTAGAAGCAGAATATTTTACAAGCAGAAGTAAGAAGCAGTTAATAACTAAAAAGGAGTTAAGAATAATGCAAGAGAAAACAGATAACCTGAGTATAGTAGTAGAAAGCCTAAGTACAATTTTAATAAATAGAACAATAAGAAATAATAGAAAAAGAAAAGAGCTAAAGTTGGCACTGTTAGAGAATTGAAAAGAAGATAAAATAATCTTTTATACAGATGGGTTTTGCAAAGTAGTAAATAATAGAAAGGTATTAGGATACAGAGTAGTTCAAATAAATAAAAAGAGAAGGTTTGTAAGGAATACCAAAGGAAGGATTTAGAACTGGATTTCATCTACAAGATCTGAACTTATGGCAATACTAGAGGCCCTTTTAATGACACTTTCTAAATGTAAGATAGTAATTAGATTTGATAACAGTGTAGCTCTGACACTAGTAAATAAGATATGTAGTATAGTAAGAATGAATGAAAATAAGCAATATGACAATTTTAAGCACAATAAGAGAAGTAGTTTTAGAAAAGAATATAAAGCTAGTTTTAGAAAAAGTAAAAGCCTATTCAGAAGACAAATGAAATAATAGAGCAGACAAAAATATGAAAGAAGGAGGTAATATTAGTGGTACAATAGAGATAAACCAAGTGATGACCAAGAACATAATCTTCTGGCCAATATGGAAAAAGCTAGAGATAGAATATACCCTGAGAGAACTCTTAAAAAATATTCTAACAACAGCTGCTAGAGCTGAATGGACCTTTAATCAGGGAGCATAGAATGAAACACATCTAAAGTGAATTAGCCAGAAGAACTGAAGTATTTTCTACACATTAATGAAAAGGAATAGCAAGCTACAGAGATATAGCAAAAAAGAAAATAGTAAATAGAGTTTTCGAATAAAGAGTATCAACAATTTGCTTCACTCTTTAGTGAAAAGAAAATTGCATAGTCTAAAGATTTATCAAGATATTTGATGTCATAAGTGCTTAGAAACAGAAGAGACAGCAGAGCACTTAACAATATGTTCTCATAATAAAGAAGTCTGGTTGAAAAAAGAAAAAGAAATTCTCAGTAAGATATGAAATAAATTAAAAGATGAAAAGAAACTGCTAATAAGTAAGGAGCTTTTTATAAAGAGGTTTATACCAGGCAACAAAGAAGAGTATAAAAGAAGACATATAAAAATGGTAAGAGAACTTTTGGAAGATGACATAATATCCTCACTTAAAAAAGAAGGTATATCAAGCACCAAAGCCAAGAGAGCAGCAACTATCTTTTTTGACAAGTGGTTAAAGTTCTATCAAAAAAGAATTTAGAAAGGTTAATGTGCCATAGTTAATGAATGAGAAAAGAAAATTGGTATCACTCGAGTGATAAAAAATCAGAACAGCACTAAGAAAGAAAAAAAAAGAGATAAAAGTAAAAGTAAAGAAGAAGAAAAACAGAATAGAAGCTCAAAGAAGGTGTTTACTAAAAAAGACATACTAAATAATAAAAAAAAAATTAAAAAGAATTAAACAGAAATCCTAAGGATTGCAAATATAGAAGTTTATAGCTAGGTACAAAAAGGTACTCATGCAAGCTGAAATATGAGCTAAAAGGCAGTAGTTAACAGGCAGCAAACCCTAACTATAGAGCTAAGTACATTTTCTTGCTTTAAGAGAAGAAACTGTAGAAGGTGAAGTTTGCTATAGCAGGTTATACTTAGGTATCACTAGGACAACTAAGTAGGTCACTCTTTAGTATAAATGTCTAGATAGGCAAACTATGTAAGATAATACAAATTTATTGTAAAATTACAAAATATTAAATAAAGTAATAGCAGGACTGCTGAATTAAAAAAAAAAAAAAAAACTAGTTGTTTATATAACTAAATTTATATACAAATTATTCTTATTAGGGGTGTGACAACCTAGTAAAGTAGATAGGTTGTCAACCCTCAAGTGGCAGGTCTAAGGTTCAATTCCCACAAACAACGAATTTTGGAAATTATATCTGTGTTATGGTAACTGTCTTTTGCTAATCGGTTGGGTTTTGGACATCTGTAATCTTAGGTACACCAAGTCAGATCCCACCTGACATTGGAAGCTTGGAGCATCTATGCGAAGTGTAATATTACATGGTACATGTACATAGAAGAATGTAAAACCAGTATCGTATAAGGCTTTGGGCAAACTCATGATAAGACCACCAGGCGTAGAAGGCTAAGAAACTGAAGAAACAGAAACTTACTTGGAAATCCTGAGTAAAAAGATAGCACAAACTTTCAATGATGCCATTGGACTGATGGAAGCCCATGAAACATCTTCATAGGAACTGTCAGATAAACCGAATAACAAAGATGTGTAGAGGAGCATATGACCAACCAGGCCGTCAAAATCATCAGAGGAAAAAGGATACATAAGTATACTATACTAGGCCATCTAGATTGGAAGTTTGGAGAGTCAGTTAGTTCCGAGTTGCGGCTAGTAGGGAATAATAAAGAAGAAGTCAAAAATATGGATACCAGGGTTTGAATGAACTTTACAAGGGTAATAGCAGTTTAAGAGGCAACCCTGACTGCAAGTGTTGGCCTTGACCATAGTGTCAAACCAGGTTAGCAGTAAAAGGAAATATAGCTCACTCTGGTAGGTTTATCTTGAGGATAAAAATAGTCTAAGGATTATAGTTCTATAATCGATTGCAAATAGATTTGGGTCTGTAATCTGGTGAAATTAATACTAGGATTAGATCAGAGGGTTTAAATGAAACACCTAAGCAGGGGTGTTAGGTATAGCAACTGATAAAGAACCCTTAGGCAGACTTCTTAAATAGGTAATATAGAAAAGTTACATATATAGCCAGTTGTACACTCGTCTAATAGTTTATTATAGATACATCTATATAAAACATGTATCTGCTATAAGTATTAATAAAAAGCTCGGACCAAAGAGGTCATTTTAATACAAAAAAAAAAAAAAAAAAAATTCTTATTATAGTAAAATCTCAATATCAATATAATAAAAAAATATAAATTACAATATTATTAAACTTTAACTCAATATATAAAGTATATATAGTAATCTCTCATTATAAGCTATAGTAAAGAGTTTTTTTTTCAACTGTTACTAATGATTGGGTTAGAATACATGTAATGACAATTACATCAGCATGACTGGCAAGTTATAGAGCATCTATGTAAGTATGACATTATACAGAGAAATTCAAACTGACAAATAAGATGATGCAAATACTAAATAAGTCCTTATGACTATATAAATCTATTGAAATTAGGAAACAAGAAGTTTATTTGGAAAGACCTGAATAGAGAAGTAGCTAGATCTTTAACAACTCTACTGTAAAGGCTAGTCTAAGAAAATAGATGCTAAGGTCATAGTACTTAGTTATAGTAGTCAGACAGACAAAAACCTTCAGATTAAGAGTCTTAGAGGTACTACCAATTAGGCTGCTAGAATGAACCAGAGAAAAAGAATATCAGGTTAATCTAATATATCAATAGACAAATTATAATTCTATATAGGCTATTTGGATTGGGAATTTGATAAAAAGGCAGGTAAAAAGGCAGAGATATACTAAAGTACCAGGGTTATGCTATGAAGTAGATGCTAAGGTCTAAGTAAACTCTACAAAGGCATAGCAGTTTAATGGTTAAACCCTAACTGCAAGTGTTGGTTTTGCCATAGTGATACTTAAATCAACTGTAAAAATAGATACAGAAGATTCTAGAAGGTTTATCTCAAAAATAAATTAGTTTTAAGGTTAAGATGATGATCTGAGTATTTAAATATAACCTAGTAAGTTAATACAGGTTATAGGTTCAGAGTTTAAAGTAGAAAACTCAAGCAGAGGTATTAGGTATGGCAATTGGTAAGGAACCTTCAGACAAACTTATTAAATAGGTAATATAGAAAAGTTATATGTATAGCCAATTGTATGCTCTTCTGTAGTGGTTCATTGAATCACAATACTTATAAGTAATTAATAAAAGTCAAAAGACCAAAGAAGTTACTTTAAAAAAAGTAAAAATAAAAATTATACTATTTTTAATATCAAATTTTATTTCCACTTACCTACTTTTTTTACTTAAAATCAAATACCAATTACATATGAACTACGTAAATTCTACTCTCAATTCAAACATTTAACAAACTTCTTTAACTAAAATCATTACGAAACCTCCCAACTATAAATATTCTACTATTAACTGAAATTATTAACTTCCAAAATTTTAATCTTAAACTATATTCTATTAGAAACAAAATACTTCTTAACAATCTACCAACAATGTCTAATTTAAA
>CAJVQA010001207.1:0-26898 GCA_910591915.1 Cetraspora pellucida | reverse complement strand
ATTGTACACTCTTCTGTAGTGGTTCATTGAACCACAATACCGATAAGTAATTAATAAAAGTCAAAAGACCAAAGAGGCCACCTTAATAAAAAAAAAAAAAGTAATTTTTTGGTTGCATATTAATACTATATATGAAATTTGGTATTGCTACATATTAGCAAAATTAGAAAAACAACACATATATAGTTATAATAATTTCCACTATAGTAGCCAAGCATCTGGCTAATAAAATTAGGATTCTGTTCAAAAATATTAGTAAAAATTTAAAAAAAACTAAGCTCTTTAAATGCTTAAAAAATCTGTAAATATTCTTGTATATTAGCAATAATTAATAATAAAAGACACCAGTTGCATTTTTAAACAGTTAGCTTAAAAAAAAAAAATTAAAAAAAAATAATTTAAATAATTTTGTATTAATAAATTTGCAAGCTTATTCATTAATTGTAAACTAATACAAATATTAATTATAAAGACTGGCAATTCTTTTGATAATGATTAAAGTCTTCATACTTTTTGCACTAATATTGATTAACTTTAAGTTTTGGTGTTTTATAAATAAATTTAAACTATTTTGTATCTGATAGTTTGCCCTTGTCATGTTGTACTTTTGGATTTTTCAAAAAGAAAATTAGAAAATTAATGTTTTTTTTATTATTATCATTTTACTTATCTTTTAAATTTGAGCTATTACAGTTATATACAAATTCTTGGAATAAACTAATTAACTATTGAGATTTTGTGTTGCTTTGTAATGCTTTGCAAAGTACCTTTTTATATATTTTATAAAACTTTTTATATGTAATTTCTAATTAATAACTGTTAAATTTTTATTTATTTTATTTTATTCAAATACAGATAAATATAAAATACAAAATACATTATTTAATTGTTCTGATATTTTTTAAGTAAACTTATCTGTAACAAAAATAATTTTTTTGAACTATTTTTGTTTTAATAATACTATTATAAAGATAAAAAACAAATATAAAATTTAGCTTTATTTGTTATTAGCATTATTTGAAAGTAACACCTATATACAATATTATATTAAATAATAAAAAGATATAAATATACATTAGCAGAATAAATATATAAAAGATTTTGCATATATAAAATCTTTTGAAATAAAATAGTTTCACAATAGTGTAAAAGATATAAAATAATTTTAAAAAAATTTTAGTTATTTTACAATAATTTAAAAATTAATAAAACTAAAAAAATTAATAATATAATTTGAGAATAATTTAAAATATTTAGAAAATTTTTAAAATATTTTAAAAATATTAAAATAATTTTAAAATATTTCAAAATATTTGAAAGAATTTTACAAAAATATTTAAAAGGAACTCTTTCTGATGATTATCTGAACCAAGTTGGCACCAAAAATAGATTGAAGACTCTGGCTTCAAAGTGAATAATATTTTTAGTTTTACATTAAGTAAACTTGTTGCTGACAAAGCTCAAGTACATGATACACTGAAGAGTGAGCAAAACTTAAGTGGTTCTTGCCTTGGGTTAAGCTTTTTGTCTGGTGGGCTCTCTCACATATTTGGCATCCAAACTAAAAAGATATTTTGAAAGCAAGTAGAGACAAAATCAGTTCTCTGGTTAAGAATATTAGAAGCAGAAAAAAAAAAAGAACAACTAAAAAAACTCTTCTTAACTTGGACCCTTGCAACAATGATATACTTTCTCTGTCTTTTTTTTGTTTTCTCTTTCTCGAAAAGTGGAGATTTGGCTTACCTCTATCAAAAGATCGACATTGTGCATCACTTTCTTTTGTGGTTACATGCTTGTTTGGACATGATAAATAAGAAACACAACAAACACATAAGTCAGCCAATCATGTAGAGCAGATCAGAAAAGGATTTAATTCAGAAAAACCAAAAATATATTGAGATATGCATATATTCCAAGGCTATGTACATAATATTTTTTAAAAAAAGGGTTATAAGGATTTATGAAGAATTGGACCGCTTAAGTGCACTTCAAACTTGGCACAATACCCCACCTACTTGAAGATTTCTTCTATATGGAAAGTGCTCAGCTTGAACTCCATCCTATAAGTAAATACAGTTTTCATTCTGGTTAAGAGTATCTAGTTTCTAGAGAATAGCCATAGTTCATAAAAATATAAAAACATTGTAGCAAGCAGTAATCATAGAATAGAGTTTTATCCTGTTAGCAGGTTTTCTTCTTTATTCTCCTTATAGATTAGTTTTATTTTTTTTTTGTTTAGTTTTATTTTACTCCCTATTTTCATTCCTCTCTTTCTCAACTTTAAAATTATTTTCTTTTTTTTTTGTTTTTCTCTTCTCTATGAGAAGATGTCTCCAGATTGATGATATTCCATTGTGGAGCAGGGGTCAGACAAGTTGTAATTTCTAGTCCTAACTAGATTAGTGTGGAAGGTTACATTTAGGTACTGTTTGGGTGGCTGAATGATTGTAGACTTATAAATTAAATGATATTCTGTATTTACATATATAGCTACAAATGATTTAATAAAGTACTACTGTAACTGTTTAAGAGAAAAAAAAAATTTTAAAATAATTAACAAATTTCAAAATATTTTCAAAATATTTTGAAAGTAAATAAAATAATTTTTATTGATAAATTTATTTTAGATTATCTTTTTTTTTTTTAATATTAATGGTGAGGCCATGTCTCTATCTTTATTAAATATTTAATTAAGATTTTATATAAAGTACAATTTTGCTTTTAAAATATTATAGAAAGAATAAAAGCTCAGACTAATTTATCTGTGACCTAAACCAATCAGAGTAGCCAAGACTCATCTAGATTTGAGTGTTAGTAATTATGTATAAGGGATTAGTTTGATATTTAATTCATTAGATATACCAAGAGTTCATTTTTAACCTATAGAATTGAGTGAAAGAAAATGTAATGAAAGTGAGACAGTGTTTGAAGGTGTATTATATTTAGAAATTTGGGCTGTAGATCTTGAGATACAATATAGAATCCAGATTTTATGATAAATTTGTTGATTAAGATAAAGTAAAAACTTAATAACAAGTATTATGGCTACTTTTTTGAATGACAGGTTTGCAATAATGTTAATAAGTTTATTTGGTATAAGACCCATTAGAGTTGAAAAGATTGAAGATAAATCTGGTATACTGTGAATAGTCATACTACTCAACAGCTTAATTTGGTTATATAAATTAGTTATAATATTTGAAGTAGTGTTAAGTGTGTTAGTATTTAAAGTATGTTGTAGTGAAATATCTATAAGGCTGTATAGCAATTGATTAGATGAACAGGTTGTTCAGTGAAGGTGAGAACTAATTTGATAACATTGGTGACAGATAGGTGAGTATGAGTGATATCATTTATGTAAGATGTATGGAATAGGAAGATCATCTAGTAGAATTTTGATTCTAAAGAATTTAAGAGTAGAGAACTGAAAGTTGTGCGAGAAGTTTGAGATCTTTTGGTTATTGTTGATATATAGCCAGTTAGCTTGCCAATTAAATTGGTTGAGGATTTTGTCCCATTTTTGAAAGCAATGTTGTGTAATCTATAATGCATAAATATGTGCATGCCATATTGTACAGATACTATGATAAGTAGGTAATTTTAAAGAAAAGTTTCAAGATTTAAAGTATATGCAGGGTTGTAAATATTATAGGACATAAAGGTAAGATATGACAGATTGTAATAGTTATATGTGAGTTGGTCTGCAAGATTGTTGTACTAATCATTCTAATGAGCAGTAACTTTGTAGAAAATAATATGAATATTGTATGATTTGACAAAGTTAATAAGTGTATTCCATAATGAGAAGTATGATGTATGTGTATAAGATAAAGTATAGGCTAAATTTGAAAGACTGTAATATTTAAAGATTACAGACTATAAGTTAGTATATATATATAGTACAGTTTCTAGAAAAGTAATTAGGGCTGTTAGGATAGCAGTAAGCTCAGCTTTAAATGAGCAAGGCCAGTATCTTATTTGGGCTTGAAAGATATGTATTATATTGTTGTTTAAAATTTGGACCCATCCAATACTCATAGAGCATTGTGAGGTGCCCAGATTAATGACAGAGCCATCTGTATAAAAATAAAGTTCTGATAGTTGTGCATTGTAGTTAGCAATTTGTTAAAGGTTGTTTGTTAAAGTACTGGGTTCAAATATCATTGGAATTAAGTATGTTGTAATGTTGATATTAGGAAGATTAGGAATTTGAATAAGATATTGAATTGCAATAGAGTATATAAGATCAAGGTAGTTGGCATTGAAGTTGAAGATTTTGTTACATGTGTTGACTTGACCAAAGAATCTAGAAGAGAGATTGATAGGAATGTTGATTGTGCATTTATTGGCAATTGTGTAAGGATTGAGAGAGCAACCTGAATATATTTGTGATTAAATCAGTAAAAGTGGATATAAATGAGTAAATTGTTATTCTATATGGCATTGCTAATGAGTAATAAGAATAGTTCCTGAAGAAGAGGAGTAATAGGATAGTGGGCTTTTTAGGTACACAGTTGTGTTTTTTTGATAATACTATTCATTCTTGTTTTTTTTTTAAGTTTTTATCATCTTCTTGATAACTTATATAACTTATATATAACATATAAAAAACTTACATAAATGGTGTATTTTTATATATACTTTACACTTGGTGTACTTTTTTAATATTTATTTCAATTACTATTTAGCTTTCTATTACTAAGGAGTACACTCCCCTAAGGGTGTACGACACAGTTGTAGAGTGAAGCGAAGCATAGTTATCATATTTGATTTCTATTTAGTTTTTTGTACTGGAGGAGCATAGCGACTCTGAATGCAAAGCATAGCATAGCATTAGTTATCTGTTTAATTTACAATTAGTTTCTTAACACTAAGGAGTATACATCTTAGATGTAAGTGACGCAGTTGCAAAGCAAAGCAAAGCATAGTAATCTTTTAGTTATTAATTAGGTTTCTATAGTAAAAAAGATAGTTAAATTTTATTGTCTTGTAGACCTGAAAGATGACTCGAAGAGTCATGGGTGGTCTTCAAGCATCTGAAGTTGTTGAGCATAAAATTGCATGACATAATATTCTTTAGAATGTTTTTTGCAATGTCCACAAGCAAAAGCTGTAGGTTTTCCACAATCATCATATAAAACATGTTTTTTAGATCTCTAATGTTCATGGTACCCTTCAGGACATCGACACCTATGTCCGCAGACTTCTCCAAAATTGTGTATATATTTGCATGTATATTTACTCTCTGGCTTTTCAATATATTTACCTCTCTCGATATATTCACTAAACATTTCAATAAATAAATAATTATTTTTTATTTAAACAAAAGATCCGATATATTAATAAAAAACACTGAAAAAACATATTACTATGGCTAAGATACTTAAATGTCCAGGTTGTGATCGAGTAATAAGAACTGGTAAAACTCGAGATCTTAATAAACATATGAATTTAAATAGAAACCTTTGTAAAGGATAATGCCAACCAGCTTTGCTTATAATGCAAAATGTAGGAAACGTTACTTCAGAGCAAAATATACCTCAAACTGAAAACATTACTCCAGAGCAAAATCCGCCATCAACTCCTGAAGGTGATCTCATATCATTCAATGAAAACCCACCAACACTTCAGCTGAGAGAGGCAAGTCACCAGCAGTTAACTCCTGGATAAGAGAATCAGAAATGAGTCAAAGACTCGAAGCTCAACATTTTTGATACTCTGCATCATCTAGTTCAAAGCAAAATAGTATAAGTTACCAAGATAAAACCATCTTAATTCATAAAATATAGCAAATGGATTTGAGTTTTATGATGGAAAAAGAAAATGGTATGGAGTTAAAGAAGATTTTTGTGCATTACATAACAAATATCATTTTATTAAAACAAATAATGAAGAAACAATTATGGAAGTATACAAAAGAATTAATGATGAGTCTGAAGCTATTGCTAAAAAAACCAATGATAGAATTAATATGCATAAATCTGAAAATTATACATTAACAACTATAAAATTTTTCAAAGAAACTACTTTAGTATCTCAAAAAAGTAAAAAAATAAGTGAACAAGAAAGTGCATGAATAGATTTAGCAACAACTGGTGCTCTAATATTTGCAGAAAGATATGAAGAAGAAGCTAATTAATACGATGTAAATTCAATGTATATATTTGAAATGATAAAAAAAGATGCATCATAGCCAATTGCACCAGATAAGTTTTATACTATAAACTAATCTTTTATAGAAAAATGAAGTAAATTTCTATATGGAATTTATAAAGCAACAATAGAAGGAAATCCTCCAAAGAAAAGTCTTCAATATACGAGATATTTACATTATAATTCACATAGAATTTATACACATTATGATTTAGAATGTGCGTAAAAAAATGGATTGAAAGTAACATTAATGAATATATCACCAAATGTGCTTATTTATGAAAGAAATATATATATAACAGGAAAAGACATGTTTGGTGAATGGGATAATATATTATACAAAATTAAAAAAGAAGGTAGAATAGAAGAAAAAGTTAGTAAAGCATTATTAGTTTCATTATAGAGTGCATTATGTGAGCAAAGAAATGAACAAAATTATGGTTTATATCCATAAATAAAACCATTCTTATTAGCATCTGCACGAAAAAGAATATCAGAAATTGTGAAGCTACTAGAAGATCAAGTAAAATGTATAAATATAGATGGCTTTATTATAGCTGGAAAAGTAGAACTTAAAACAGGAATAGAAATAGGTGAGCTGAAATTTGAGAAAAATGAAGTTTGTGTAGTAAAAAATTGTATATCAATTATATGAAAACCATCATATCCAGAAATTCCAAATTTGATTATTTTCAAAAAAAATGAGCTTCGCTCTACAAATAGTTTACCAGATTCTGAGAAAATACGACAAGATAAAAAGCAAAATACAATATTAGATACAGAGTATCCTGCTTCACAGATAGCAAAAAAGAAACTATCAAAAAAGTCTGATATAAATCTTTCAAATGAAATTATAATAGAAATATTTCAACATTTACAAACACAAAATAAAAGATTATGTGATAATAATAAATTATTGTTTCCAGTTTTATATGTTAACAAATGATGAAATGAATGTGCAACATATTTAATATAGAGAAGGATTAAATTATATAGATATAATATTAGAAATTTTGTCGAAATAATAAAAAAGAAACCATTACCGAATGCGATAAAATATATAAAACAGATAGAATTCGAAAGAATAGATAATTATTTTAATATGAATGAATTTCTATTAGAAGACATTGCAAGTATATGCCAATATATAATAACTATATCATTTAAGGATTGTGGTTGGGGATTTCTTAACAATAGTTCACTAAAGATAACATTGGATACGTGCAAGAATCTAAACCATATATTTATCTATGGAAGTAATCGAATAGTGCCAAAAATTATCTTAAGTATACCAGAAAAATGTACAAATATAAAAACTATAAAAATACAAAATTGTGAATAAATAACAGATAAAATAGTAAATTAATTATTGAGCAAATATCTGAAAATTGAAATTAATAAAATAGAAGTTGACTCACGAAATGAGGATAATATTGCATCTCAAATTATAAAAGATATATTTGATGAAGACTAGTTTATGGTAATAGATAAGTAAGTTAAAAAACTCATTAGAAGATAACTGCTTTTTTTCTCACATGTTCGAAAATAATCTAGCTTTGAGTAATGAAATTATGAGAAGGTGGAATAATAAAACTCATATTGAATAAATTTATATTATATAAAACAAAATATAGAGTAAGTATAAACCAAGTATGACAGACAATAGTTCAAGTTTAATAAATGAGCAGGGCTCAGAGTTAACGATGCAAGATATTACATGGAAAATGATTGAATCAGCACAAATCAAAATAATAAAAGAGGCCTTTCATCTTCAATATAGAAAAGATAGTAAGCTTGCTAGTGAATATGCTGGATATGTAAAAAATTTGCATAATGCTAACAATCAAGATGAGTATATAAAATATATAGCAATAACACTTTTTCCAAATGATGAAGCATATAATAGAAGAATGTTAAGATATAAAAAATAGTATCAAGATAAAAAAAAACTACTTACTAGTATAGAAGATTTATATAATCTTTATTATAAGCTATCCAAAAAGGATCGGCCTATGACTGAAACAGAAATTGAGGAAGCTGTTGAGAATGTACTTATAGATAAGTAAATTATTATTTGAGCACCCATGTGGAAGGAAGTTCAACTTTCTTAATTAATTATAATTGCTCACGAACAAATTTTTTTTCTGGTCCATCTTCTAATTTATACATAACAGGTTGACCTTTACAAATTAAAGTACTTTCAATCCGATAAACCTGAGAAGACCAATTTTTATCTGTAATCTGTCTTATAGGTGGACCATATTCTAACTCACCAGGTTTAAGTAAATATCGAACAAAATCTTTATAGGACAAACATGGTTTATCAAATCCAACAGGTCTTCTATGTTTTACTGCCTGCTTTGCAAATATTTTTTCACTTTTTAATGCTCTTTTTACAGCTTCATTAGGAGTCATATGTATTAATCGAGTAACAGTATTATTAAAAGTATTATCATTTATATAAAGGCCTTTAACCCAAGCTCTACATCTCTCAGTTAATGGTAAACAAAAATCAATAGCATCTTGTCTATAAAAAGCATGTTTTTCAAATTCTTAATGATCACATTCAGCAATAGCAATACCTTTCTTAGTTACAGCATACTGAATTTTTACACCACGGCTAAGTAATAAATCTTTGCACTCACCTAAATATTCAGTGCCTTTGTCTATAATCAAAACTGTAGGCCAGATAAGCAGGCAATTTGGATCATCATAAATTTTCTTAAACATTTTAGCTAATGATGCCAATGACTTATTAGTTAAAGCATAACTTTTATGAAATCTAGTTGCTATATTTTTTATTACTCCTCTGTGTTTGTAAATTCTATTGCCAATTTTATCATAAAGCATGAGGGTAGTATTTGATTGATGTACTTCATTTAAATTTTGTATTTTATTAAAAGAAGAATATTGAATAAATTTAGGGTGAGGCTTATAAATCTAGAAAACTGCCTGTTTGTTTAACCAATCTTTTATCACTGCTAATGAAAAATTATGTCTAACTCTTCTACATGCATCATGCATTTTTTCAGCAGTCTGATAATAGCCTTCAGGTCGATAATATAGTTTCTGTAACACAATCTCTCTATCCAAATCATGGGCCCTCTGTGGGTCAATATAAATTACAGGTTTCTCCATTTCCTGCCAATTTATTTTTCTCATTGTCGGGATTATATAGTATAATAAAAAATAGTTAACAATATATATTTGGGCATGAACTTGCGAATGGACAGCATTATAGTCAATAAAAAAACAATGGATGAGTTACAACAAACTAACCAAGAACTCTATAAGGTGGTATCACAATTAGCTGAATCAAATAGAAATTTCGAACAACGGCTATATATCTTAGAAAGAGTTATAGGTATATGCAAAAAAAGGATATGATATCTTGAAGAAGAGTTAAATAACACTATCGAGGTTTCTAGACAAGACAAAGAAGAATTATTAGAAGAAATCTCAAAACTCAAAAGAATCATTCACCAACTTGAGGAAGAAAATAAAAAGAAAAATAAGGAGATTTCTAATAAGGATAAGTTAATATCAGAATTCGATGAACGAGAAACAAAATTAAAAACCAGAATTCATGAAATATTAAAATCAGCTGGCAATACCTCTAAAGCACAAGATTATACAACAAAATTAGTAGATGAAAATGAGCAACTTAAATGAGAAATAAATACAATAAGAACTAACCAAATAAATAGGATTAACAAAATAACCTAGCAAAAAAATCATATTACTGACCTTCTTTGTCAAAATTTTGCTTTAGCATTATTAAGATATTGAGATAGATTAGAACTTACAAATACACGAGAAGTTTTACAAAATGCACAGGCATGGAATTTTAATGAAAATGAATCTGATTCTGATTCTGATGAAAATTCTCTAGACTTATATAATTCTGATGATAATATGAGAACAATAGCTAAATTAGCCGATGCTATAGACTGATCTCTAAATGATATAGCAATATGTAGAACTGTTTTAACAAATCAAATTAAAAGATCAACAAGATCAATCTGACATAAATACACTAACCTACAACAAGATCTGGTAAATGTACAATGGGACTGAGATACGTATAAGCAGGAGCGAGATCAGGCATTGCTTGATCTTCAGCAGTTGCGAACTAATGCTCAAAATCAAGTAAACAGAATGTTAGACAATATAACAGAAAAGCGAACCCATATTGGTGTATTACTACAGAAAAAATTTGCCTTTCAACTATTGTATCTGCAAAAGGCTTATTATCTATAGCGATGCAGGAAGGATAGAGATTTGCTAGAATATAATCGAGATAGGTTATATGAATGATATGAGAAGTGGAAAAATAAGACTCATGAAGAGCACCAAAATATTTTAATTTTAAATCAACAAATTTTTGTGTTACAGAATAATCCATCTAATATACAATGAATAGGAATGGCAGGAATACCACAACTATTTTTTGACTGGAGTGAAGATATATCAGATTTTCTTGCAAAACTTAGATTATATTTGCAAAACTAAAGAGTAAATCCAGCAAATAATGTGGAAGGTTTACCAACAGGAAGAGAAATAGCTATAGGATATTTAAGAGGATGTATGAAAAGATGAGCTTTAGAATGGTTTGACGAAGAGATTACTACAAAACAGAATTGGGAATTAGCAAACTTACTTGATAATACAGGGCAGGTCAACTTAGTAGCTGTAAACAGAAGAACAGCAGTTCAAATAGGAAATCAAGCATTGAATGAGGCACTTGGCCAACCTGGTAATGCAATAGTCAAATTAAGAGCTGTAGAGGGTCCTTGGAATGAAGATTGGCACATAGCAGGTAGTCATCCTACTAACATTGCTGTTAATGCACCAAATGCTAATAATGGTACTACAGTAGTTGTAGCTGGCATTCGTTTTGGTCAAGCCATATGGTGGCTAAAAACACATTTTCCTACAGTAAAAAAAGAGCTTTGGGATTTGCAATATAGAACAATTAGAAAAGAAAATATGACTATAAATGAATTATATAGAAAATTGTTATGAATAGGTAGATGAGCTAACTATAGGCCCGAAGAATTATGTAATAAGTTCTTAAATGCCCTTTCTATTCCATGGCTTGAAAAAGCTAAGGATATTAGTGAACATTTGTCATTAGATGAATTAGCTAAAAAGCTTTATGAGATAGAGTTACAACGAATTGCTAGACATAAAAGAGATAGAATATCTGATCCACTAGTATCTCAACGAGCATCTTGAGAAATATATGAACCCTTACCCATTTCAGCTCCTTAACAGCAAGGAATTTCTTTAGAAGATATGCAAAAAGCAATCCAAAACGCACTGGCACAGGAAAAAACTGAATACCAGTCTTTATTAGAAAAGCAAAAAGCTGATTTCTAATCACAAATGGCCTAGCAAGCAGTTGCTCAAAAAGCACAAGTACCAGCTTCACAAACTGTTGAACCAGTTAGACAGCCAAGAGGTCCACCACCTTCATTACAAATGGAAAAAGGTATAGAAAATTATAACTTATTACAATAATTACATAATTTAGATATATTTAGTACAGAAGATTTTGACAGAAATTTTTCTATAAAGCCTTTTTAAAAACCTCATCCAGGACAATTATATTCATTAAATCAAAATGCTAGAATAGATAGAATAGAATCGAAAGTAGATGAAATCAGTCAAATGACATCACAATTCGGGAGGATGATGCTTGAAATCAATCCAAAAAATCTGTAGCTAAATCAAATTTAACATATTGATACTTTCCTCCTCTAATACCTTCCCAATCCCAATATGCATCTCCTGATTTGGATGATAATGAGGATGAAGAAGATGGATATAACAAGAAAAAGAATAGATGGCATGCTCCATCTCAGTCAGAAAAAAAAAACAGGCACTGGTAAATAAAGAAATGCTTCCAAAACTTAGTCAGTCTGAAACATATGATAAACTATTACCAAAGCTTTCACTGGCAATGCATAAAATGTATCAGTCTTATATAGTCCAGAAAAAAGAATCAAAATCAGATGAATGGTTTTCATCATTGCAATACTTGCATTGTAATATAAATGATCTATTGATCACTAATTCCTTTTTAGATAGTGCAAGTGAATTTGGGGGAGTGAATAATGCAACAATTAATGCCCTGGGGTGGAAAGCTAATAAGCCTTCTGACTTTGCTATAAAGGGCAATTCCAAACATATATCTGAATCATTAGAATAGTATACAGATGTGCCAATTAGTGTAAAGGACAAAGATGGTAAGATTGTTACATCTATTGGAAATTTTGCTCATATTAATAATGGTGAATCTGAGCCAATGCTATGCATAGGTATGACATGGATTTGAAAGATTCATGGTGTTCTTGACCCTAGTAAAAACCAATTTCGAATGAAGTTACATGAGAAGACTTACACTATCCCAACTTTTAGTAAGCCTCTAGGGGTTAGTGAACCAGAGCAACAAATATCAGATATGCATAATGATGAAGACTTAAAAAAAAATATGACACACTTGAAAAGTGACTTATAAAGACTGAAGAATGGCTTGATATGGCTTTAAACATAATAGATTCTAACAAACAAATCAATTTCTTTCACAAATTAGAATTCTATTCCAAGATTCAAATTATATTAGATATGAAAAATCTAGAAAATAAAGCAATTATTAAAAAGGAATTTATTAGAGCTCTTGATTATGCAGAATATCTTAAAAAAGAATTGATACGATTTCAAGATTCAGCTTGAAGCTGTTTTTTATATTCTTGTAAATTTTCCATTCTAGCTTGCACATCACTCCCTGGTATTAATGAGATAGAATGATTTATAGTTTTTGATTCTGATTGATCTTCACCTTTAGATAATTCCATACCAGAGTTTGTCTTATCAATATTAGAACTAGGAAGTTCCTCATTCTGTGAGACTTTCTTTTTTCTGCTAGTCTTTTTTGTCGCTGGTTTGCTCAAAAAAATTACTTGCTCAGGATTTCTGGTACTTGATAAGCTATGTATGGGCAAGATTTCTGGTTGAGGTATTGAGATAGATGAATTCATAGATGTTATTTCTATTTCAGGTGGTTGAGGACATATCCAGCCATTTACAATATCATCATATCTTTCACTACCAATTTTTAATTAGCACACATAATACATTTTCTATTTGGTATTTGTTTTGCATGAGCATTTCTTATTTTTTCGATTGCTTCAAGAGTTAATAGAGTAGCAGTAGGGTTAAGATATTGTCGAACTCGAGATCTACCTTTGGTTTCAACTATTTTAGAAAAATATATAATGATATTAAAAAAAATATCTGATTTAAATCTAGGAAAATATCCATTCATTTCTAGTATATAATTGGATAAAAACTGAGTAATAATCAGACAATAATCAGACACAAATTAGACAAAAACTGAGAAATAATTAGTACTGACTTGATTATAGATCTATTTTTATATAAAACTGGTTAATTATTATTTTATGTCTAGCTAAGTATCAATTTTTGCCCAGCTAATTACTAACTTTCACCTAATTATTGTCTGGTTAAATACCAATTATTATCTGGGTTCCTTTTTATTCATAATTAGTAAAAAGTCAAATTGTGATTAGTTTTTTTTTCTTTGAACATAGTTCTCTTTGATTATATGGCACCAATACGTACTTTGTATAGTGAATCTACTGATGCCAAAAATTTTCAAGGACATGGATATAAATTAGATAGTAGAGAACGTAAACTTGAATCTCAATGCAATAAGTTGCTTCTTGAAACCGAATTTTTTGCTAATAAATGTTCTGAATTAAGAAATGCTAAAGCTCTTACAGAAGCACGATTTGATGTGATTACTAAAGAGCTAGAGAAAAAAAATGACAAGATTTTACATCTCCAGAAAAAATTAAATCGGTACATTAATGACAAAAATCAAAATGACTTAATTAAAAAACAACTCAAAGAAAAAATTAAAGAGTTGAAAAGCAAAAATACCAACCTTACTGAGTATAAAGCCAAATATTATAGTAAACTGGAAGAAGCAAATTTATTCCAATTTAGAATCAAGTCATTGGAAGAAGAATTATCTTTAACTCAGAAATACTTATCAAAAAAAGATTCTGAAATAATGTCCCTCAAAGCTGAATTGGTGAATATAAAGGTTGAATTAGATTCTAAGATCAGTAAGCTTGAGTGTCTAAAATCAAAGAATATTTTGGTATCTGTAGTTGGTAGAGATAGTGAAAAAAATATATCAAAGTCTAGACCCAAAGAGAAAGAGGCTAAGCCTCACTCTGCATTATCATTGCTTTGCAATAATAATATCTCTGCAGTTAGTGAAACTAGCAAAAATCTTAGTTAATATTTTGCATGCAGAAAAATTATGAACAAAGTCGAAACAATTAGCACTGATATACTGACTCATACCAATGATAAAATTGGTTCAATATTAGAATCTTCAAAAATCGATACTGAGGTTACTTCTAAGATAAGTAATGAAACTAGAATTAATGAAAATAATAAAGATAATATATTACAATCAATCAATACAAAAAACTAATTTCAAGAGATAAAGAATATAACTCTGATTAGATCTCATAATATTACAATAGGAAGGAGTGAAAAATTACCTATTATAGTATTAGGTGCTAGCATAGTTAATAAGTATCAAACTACTCCTATTAAGTTTGTTATTTTTGCCTTGATAATATTATTAATTATATGGTATATATATAGGCAAATTTTTCATTTTACCCCACCTTCTTGTTCTTTGAACTCAAAGCCAGATTATACCCACAGTATGACCACCTCTGATAATTTGTTTTCTGGAATATATAAACAGATCATAAATGAACAAAGTGAAGTGAATTATCAGAAGAAAGAAAATTTTTATCCAGTATATAGAAAATAGAGTTATGGATTCCCAATCTGCCATGCAAAAAAATTCAAAAATACCTTCTATGAAACTATTCCTTATGGATATGAATGAAGCTAATAAACATGTTGCATCTCATTATCAATCTCATTCAGCTAGTCCAACATGGCCCTTTAGAATGATAGTTACAGGAAAAAGTGGATCAGGTAAGACTAATATCTTAACAAATCTTTTTCTCAGTAATAAAGCTGAATACATATATAAAGGAAAAAAAGGTGGTAGAAGATATATTTCTTGTGATGATTTAATAGTTTGTAATTATCATTCTGATGAGCCAAAATGGGCATTTGTTAGATATATGTATGGCATAATTTCAAAAGACCTGAAAGCATCTTACTATAAAAATATATGATTTAGCTATATATCACTAGAAAAAATCCCTAGTGTAAAAGCATTTTCATCTGAACAAAGTACAGCAATTGTTTTTGAGGATTTGTGTCTCATTTCAGAATATATACAGAATCGAATTGGCCAATTTTTTGGAAATGGGCGACATTGAAATATTTCATATATATTTGTAGCACAGAAATATCATAAAATCACTATATTCATATGTAAAAATACAAATTACTTAGTACTCTTTAATTCTGGTAGCTCATATGAAGATGTCTCTAAAATTATTCATAGATATACAGATAATGTAAAAAATGCATCAATGGTTATTAACAGCTACTTACGCAAAGCGAATTTATTGTATTTGATCTAGATAAGCCTAAGAATGATCTACTTGCAATTTGTTTAAGATTCGATACTCTACTGGATTTGCAAAAAGAGATAGAATTATGTCAAAAGCACAAAATAAAAAATGCATTGCCAGCTGAGCCCATGAATTCTGAACTCAAAAAAACTGAAAAATCAGCCATGTAAGTGTCCTGCTTCGTAGAAATAAAAAGTCTATTAGTATTATAGTATGCACTTCATAGATTTTTATTCACTTCATGCATACCCTATTGTGATGAATCAGAGACTCATGGCTTATTGTGAAACAATGCCACTTATGTGCCTTTCACTCTCAAGAATAGCATTAGGAAAATGGTAGACAACTACCTATCTACAAAAAATATTATATTAATAAATCGATTTTATTTATGTTTCAAGTTTTAAAAAACACTCTTGAAATCTATTCTATAATTGGTTTTTCTTTCTACCTATCCAATCGTATAGAATAATATATTCCTAATATCTACTAATTTCAAATTCAGCAATATATGAAAGTCTATTATATTTTTTTATATACTTGCCATATTCCTTATTAAGACACATTTTAATTTGATCTAGAGAGATTGGGTTTTTCACTTTGTAAAGGGTTAAATCTAGAAATTTCTCTTTTTTAGAAGTATTATCATTCGGTAAACTCAACCAGGCAAGCCGTACATTTGATGAGTCCCTTTTTTTGAATTGTCTTCAAGCATTTTGAATAATTCTTGCTAAGCCATCTCTAGTTTTAGCTTTGCTACATGAATAATCCCAATGTTGCTTCATCAAATCTGCTAGTTCAAGTTTTTCAATATATTTATATATAGCATTAGCATATACCTTCTTTGGCTTCTCATCATTAACTTGAATCAATTTCCAACAATCAAGACAAATTGCCATATGAGTTTTATGAATTCTAGGTCGGTAGTAATCATGATCTACAAATTTACCTTTACCAAATACTAAAAATAGAGCATGTGCATGATAAATGCTCCTCTTTCTCTCAGAGACTAGCTCTTGTAAAGGAACTCTAACTCGAATAGCCTATTGTACTGGAGTTTTATATGGTTTAATAACTGATAGTGTATCATATCATCTTTCAGTTTCAAAGAGTTCATCAAAGAATCATTGATAATCATTAATGCCACAATATTTGTTAATATACGATTCTACATATTTCAGATTATACCCAGAACAGTTATTAAAAGGTTTAGGTAATCTTCTATTTTTTTTGTCAATAACAATAAGAATAACTAAACTAGACATATTTAATGATTATTTGACTTATAATTTTTTTAACAATTATATTGTTTATAGACCTATTAGATTTTATTAACTTAATACTTCCTTAATTCCAGATTCAATTTTTGCGAGAAGTATTGTAATGAATGAATATCGATTAAATATATTAAGTCAGAGGCCCTATCGCCTAAAGTTATAGACAAAATTTTTTGTATGACTATTCCAGGAAGAAGTATAATAAAAAAAGCGAGGTGGATACATTCAAACCATTTCTTATCTCGTAGCTCAGTGGACTAAACCGCAGGAAGCTCCTTTCCTTACTACGTAGACAATTATAGTGATGATTATGCTCTCTAAAATTAGGTTTTTATAAATGTAAAAAAACCAAGCCAGAGGCCCTATCGTTCAATAGAGATGAAATTTTTTGCATGACTTATTGGAAGAAGAAGTAAATTGCAAAGAGGTAATAGTCAGATCCTGGGCCTGCCTCGAAAGGCTATAACTACACCTAAGAAGACTATATTCACTTTTTTCGAGTTTGCGAGAAAAAAGATATACTTTTAAAAAATTGATAACTATCTATATCTGGCTTTGAGTGATTTATCACGAGAAGGCAGAATATGATTAGGTTGTGTATTTTCATGAATCAGACAAAACACCTTCATTAAAGCATAGGACTATTATGGCTCTGTTGAATTTCACGAACCCATGCAAATAACTCGAACAATCATCTTATCGACATAAAGGCAAGGAGTAATATTTAGCTTATGGATTATCAAAAAATTGAGTTTTATATATATATGCGTGTGGCTATGTCATCACACCATATCCAGCTGTAAATAATTCGACATAAAATCACTATATTTGGCATCGTAATCATTTGATAGCACTTTCAGATCTACAAATTTAGAATAGACAGTTGACATGTATATGATTTGGAGTTGTGGGACTGGTTTTCTTATTAAAAGCTAACTATAACTGGAATAAAAATAGAGAAGGCAGTATAAAAATTTATTAAGTGATTTAGAGGATGAATCAGATGCAAAGTGCTGTTTTACTTAAGTTAACTACTACAAATATAGGAAAGTACTTCAATATAATGTCTGGTTCCACAACTCATGCACCATCGAAATTTTATTTTTTTGAACTTAATTGAGTTTACTAACCTATTGCTATTGACTTTATTTAGGTCATGAATAAGAGTAATATAAAATATCGAGCTTTATTTATGGAAAGAATAAGGCTTTGTAATCTCTCGAATTATATCGACTCTGGGCAAGTATAATTGAATCAATTAATTTATCTCGGGTTATCAATCAAAAGTAAATCAGTATGAATTACGATCATTATCACAGGAACTAGGCGGAGTTTATTCATTTATTAGATAAATCCAACACTATTTTTTCCAAATAACTTACGAATTTTTTAGCCCTAAGAGTTTTAATTCACAAGGTGACAGATATAATGTCAGGTAGATGTTTCTTGTATATCTGAGTTTTTACAGTTTTATTAGTAACTCCTATCTTATGATGAATTTCAATAACTTTGTTTTCAAAATTATCTAAATAATGAGTCCAGGATAAAATCGGTTTTATGCATTTTTTAAAAAGTATTTACAGTATTTGCTAGAAAAAAAATTATTATATAAATGCTTTAAACTATATGCAATAAAAATCTATAATACAGTAAATATACATTAATTTCTATTATCGTTATAAATTGGGAAGTGAATCTTCTGCCCTCAAACCATGCCTAGCATGCACCAAACTAATATGACCTCACCTACAGTCTGAAGATAGAGGTGGTATTTTTATTTGATTTGCCTTTGGGTTCAAGAGTCGAGTTTGTCGATTCAACTCTTAAGCATTATTAAGATCTTGATGAGGAATTATTGAAACAATTGATCCATGAGCATTTCTCACAATCTCTTCCTCAAGATCATTATAAACTGATGTAAAATTACATAAATGGTAAAAAAACAAACTATGTACGAAATACACTATGCTATATCGGATTCCTTTTGTGACTGAAAAATTACCATGAAGCAAAAGGTGAGAAAAAATGCTACAACCTGACCTGGTTTGAGTTTTACTACAATTTGTAGTTGCAGGAAACACAACTTACCACTCTCAAAATCACCTAAAGCAACAAGACAACAAAGGCTATTAGGTTCATTATGTTCATTCCAGTAAAAATCGCTTATACTATTATAATTAATCACAATCATGGGAAAAACCCCAAATGGGCGAGGTGTGAAAGGTCCCCAAGATAAATTGTTTAACTTCTTATAAAGATTTTTATAACAATCTTGAAAAAATTAGTTAATACTATCTGATAGTGGTTTAAGCTTTTGAAGTAAATTGTTTACATATATTTGATGATCAGAGTTATGCGAACTGGCTGTATTGGAACTAGTATATAGGAAAATGTTATATAATGCATAAGCTCCAAAATGTTCAATTAAATTTGCTCAGAATTCATGACTTTGATGTGATGGATTATTTATAGTATGGAAATAGTAATAATCCACAGCATTGGCTGCTTGGATTACAGCATCATAATTATCTAGCTGTTCTAAATGTATTATAGTTTGACCATCCAAATCAGTAATATACTCTGGGCTAACCACATAATGAAATTGGACCAAATTCTTTAGAGATTGAAAATTTTCATGTGCTGACATAATTAATCTGGTCTTTTCTCACCTAGTAATACTCTCAATAATCATGTTAGTAGAATTTTTACTTTGCAACTTCAAGGCATGTTGGAGCTTTCTCCACTTATGTTTAAGGCGATGTCGTACATGCCTTCATTTTATAGGTTCCTTAAAACCTAACCACCATCCAAAATCGATCCACAACAAATTATTAGTACTAGTAGTGGATAATTCAGCTTCACATTCCTTTCTGATAATGCACATTTTAACCAATGTAAGAAATTTAAAAAGAACCTCAGTTGGTTCAAAAAGGTTGCTTAATTTAGCCTCTCTAATCAAAGTTTCAACTAACAAATCATTAACTAATATATTTTCTTGAGTTTTTATTTGTTTAGAAGATATAAGATCAGAGGGGCAAAGAGAGATGCTTGTCCACATATTTTCAAAATAATAAACCTTGTCATAGGTACACAAACCCTAAGTGGCATGTTGTGTCCTGTGCTTTAATAAATAAAAACCAAGTTATATTGTTTAAAATATAATAGATTAATTAATATATTTTAAGAAATAATGATATAAAGATTCTAGTTAGAACATTTTGTGGACTGAACTTATTGCTTTTGCCAAAACCTCAAGCCACTAGTTCCATATAAAGAATATGGCCCTTGTTGAATTCCACAACATTCTTGTGGCTACTAGCTTAAACAATAGTTCTATCAACACAAAACTAATATAAGAAGAGTATACTAAATTTAAAAATATATACCTGAGATGGATCAAAGATAATATCATCTTTAATAATAGGCTTGGCAACTTCTGGCTTACAAAGAACCTTATTTTGTTTATGATCACACTTTTGTTTTTTATTTCTATTCACATGAGCATGGCGGGATAATTTTTTCCTAATAATTAAAATCTCTTGTAATGCGATGCCCTCTCCTTTTCACTTATTATTTAGTGTTTGCATTGTAATTAGCTGTCTTGATAACAATATAAGTATTTTTATTACATGAAATAAGAAATATGAAGAATAAAAAATATCAACTAAATCGAACTCTATATCAAAAGTCAGTCCTATTTATTAGAGAATTTATACTAAAAACTATAGCATAATTGTATAGTTGATATTAAATTTAAGACAATCGTGTGTTATTATAATAATTTAACATAGTTCAAACAATCGCATGTCATAATAATTTAACATGATAATTCAGTAATTGTTAACAAACAATTAAAATGAATACTAAATTCAGCATTACAATTATAGAACACGACCAACAATCGCATATTTTCTATATTTGGGATTATTGTGCATTGTAAAAATAATCTATCGAGAGGTGCATTTGGCTATACGGGGTATAGTAATAATTTTACACACTATATATTTAAGCCCGATTTACAAATTTATATACACTTCGTTATTTATGTACTATGTTGATCAAACATCTATCACGATTTTTTTTATCAAGACACAAACAAATTATGAATAGTTTTGATTTCACGTCTCATGTGATTATTAAGTCATGTGCCTTCACAATTTTTTAGAATAACAAATTTATCTTTATGTTTAAGTAATAAAATCACACAAAAAATTCTCAGATACATATATATGGTAATTTATTTTTTTTTACCTCAAATAGGCAAGCAAAGTACAAAAGTTAAATGCTATATATAGCATGGACACGTTACATAAAAATTTAGCCTCTACTATTCCTATTCTTCCTACCCCAAAGAACAACAGAATGCCCATTATTATCTTCTTCACAAAAAGATGACCTTACAGGAGAAGTGGATTGACTTCTTCAACTAGAGAATGATGACTCTCGACTTAGTGACGATATTGTTTCCTCATAAGATAATGGTAGGGAACAACTTCGTCTAATTTCTTGCCATCTTCGATCAAATTGAGATACTAAACATAACATGTATTTGTAAAGTTATTAAAAAAAGAAGTGATACTCTTGCACAAAAGATAAATCAACTTACCAGGTTTTTTCCAAAAATGGGTTTGGAATTTCTCAAAATAATGCTCTCCAGTTCAGCTTTTCTGTCCTCCACAATTTCCTGCCAAATATAAACGCATCTTTTATTTTTTTTTTTAATAATTATTAGATGTTAATCTGTGCAGATCAAAAGCACCAAAAACAAATAAAAGTGAATAGGGTTTGTATATGCAAGGCATAAGAGTCTCTGACTCATATTTACATTATAATCTCAGATAAGAGTTAAAAATTTTTCTTTGCAGTGATACCTATTAAAGTTCGATCTATGTTGTTCATTAATTTTGATAGCAGTGCTTTTCCAAAATCCATTTCTATATCCCCTATGAAGGTCATAATACTTCATGTTCCTATTTTTTCGTTCATTAATTAGAAGCCGAGTTCAGATATCATTCCAATCTTTAGACATTTTTAGAATTATAAGTAAAAGTCTGTTAGAAGTAATGAAAAGTATTTTAAACAACTAAATATGCCTTTTATTTTATAGCAGGGACCACTACACATTCTGATACAAGTTATCATATATTCTATAATTGTTACAAATAAATTACCTAATTTTAACAGGTTATTAAATGTCATTTGCTTTCATATAAACTTACATGCAATTCTAATTGTTCACGTAAATCGATGAATTGTTATCTTCCACTGATTAAACTGCGACATTCTGTGATCATTCCCTGATCGTGCATAAGAATTTAATAAAATTTCTATGATTGTTCCGTGATCGATCTCTCGATGTTACATAAATGTTACACAATAACCAAAAAAATTCATTACATATCCAGATTCCTTTCGTAAAATATAGAATAAAAAAGCATACTATTCAATGAGCTGTTAAGGTTGGAAAACCAACCCAAGCTGATGTCCTACTCTAGAAGAATAGTATGCTTTTGTGTTGATCTTGAAAAGATAAATTAGAATGATTTAGAAATATGCAGTACATATACCGCTTTTGTGGCTATGATACATGCAAATTAGAAATTTTACATAATTTTATATAATTTTTATATAAATAATGCTGGCCAAACTTTCATAGTGCTGGTAAATAATCATGTGTCAGAACGCTATGTAAAGTTATATTACTTAACTGCACACATTAAATTTATGCAGTGTTATCTTACTACAGAATTACTTTTACACATCGATTTTGCCCTAATGCTAATAAATATTTATAAGTAGAAAGACTATTTTCTTATTATACAATATATGATTCCATGATAAGAAAAGGTGTGAAAGAGCTATAAGGATAATGAGTATAACATTCTTTATTAATATTTTTATCAAAATTCATATATCGCAGGAACTTGGCATTCCCAGATCGTCAAGATCATTGACTTTTTTACTTCTCAGAAGAGATTGAATCTAAGAGGGGTTAATTTTACCAGAAAAAAATAACAAAATAGATTCAGCATTTGGAAGTTATAACCAAATAGACTTGCTTTACATGATGTGATCTGACATTGTGTTAGAGTAAACTAATTACTAAGCTTGTGATTTTTCTTCTGGCAGGTTCTCTAGATTTAACAAATGTGAAGTATAAAAATGAGCAAGTTCCTACCCATAAGATAAGTTAGCAATAATGTTATTTTTTGCTCATATATATACTTTTTACTTGCACGTAATTTATTTTTAAGGTATTAGTTATTATGTTGGGTTGAATTTTGGAAAGAAAAACTAATTATAACTTTTATATTTAGAAGTCACAAAATGCCAGTTGCAATGATGGAAGAAATCTCAGTTGAAGTTGGTGAATAAATTAATTCTTACCAACTTTGTTAATAAAATATGATTAAATATATATATCATTAATTTTTGTAGTTAGTCCAAGTTCTTGGGTAGATAGAAAAAATATCAAACTGTGTGGGGATGGTCCTGAAAAATCACAAGAGCTCAGTGATGATAAGCTTTCTTTGTAAGTTACTTCATTTTTTATAGGCTTGCATTATATAATTTTGTTTTTCTTACATCTATATTCTATTTGTACCATTTTATAAATTATAGTACATTTCAAAAAAAAGATGGGTTATATTTCAAATTTGGTGAAGAATCATTTGGACTCGATAACATTATTAGAAATAAAAGGTGTAATATATGGGTACTAAAAGAATTTAAATTTCAATTGAAATATAAAAAAGATGTTCCCAATAAACATGCTGGTTAAATTTTTTTTAGCTGTGCCTTCTTTGAAGATATTTTTTTTTATTTGTATACTGTTTCAGCAATTTTTTTACGAAATAAAGAGGGGGTCATATGAGCTCACTATTTTTTATTTTAACTTGATTGTTTGATGGTTATTAACCGATTGTTTATATTGAAGTCTGACAATATGGTGAGTCAGTCACTCCACAATTCAAAACTTCATGTTACCTATGGTTGGCTTAGTCGAAAAGAGGCATTTAGATTTGGTCAGTGGTTTGGGTCTGTAGGTAAGTATTTCTTTGCTACTTCTCTTGTGTTTTTCTTCTCTTGAACTTACTAACTCTATTCCTCAATTACCTCACTACATCAGGTAATTGGACAACACGTATAACCACACTATCCTCAGTCCTTCGGAATAGTGGAATGATACTACTATGGCTGATCCTGGTACTTTAGGATACAATAGCCAGATGAGGAGTAACAATACTACGGGTTAGGACAGATAATTACAAGAAGCGGGTTTTATAGTCTGGGGATTTAGTGATTAGTTAATGTAGCAAGAGAAACCTTTATGTATTTATTATAATATAAGGAGCCAGTTATTATTATAATAAAACTGAGGACTTCTCTCCTTTCCTCTAGGCCTTTACAGCCTTTATTTATCTTAAAATTCTTTATTTCATTTGCTATTCTATGTCTGCTACAACTACTACGTCTAATATGTCTGCTAATTCTACTACTTCATTTCCAACTTATACTTACCTGATATGGCATTTGTAGCCTACGTAGCCTACATATCCGAAATAGCCTAAGTGGGCTGGGTCACCCTAATTTGGAGTAGCTGTGTCACATGGCTTAGCCAGATAACATTTCTCCCCCACTTATGTATGCATATTACGCATATACATGCTGGACAAATCTGGGTAATTCACAAACTTAGGCAGAGATTTAGGCAACTTTTTATTAATATTATTTCTTTCAATAGGAGCATCTTCCTCTAGGATTGAATGCCATTGAGGCCGATCAAAGCAGAGATAAGTACTAGAATTTTTCTTGGTTTATTTTGTTTATAACCATTCAATCTACCTCTAATGCCACTATTTTTTCTTTTGTTTTAGGTCCATTATCTAATATGAAAATCACTCTTTTGGGGATCAGTTTTGATGTCTTTACAACGGTTTTCCTTTTTGTGTCGTTTTGTCATTGAGCATGTGTTTTTAGGTGAGTTTCATCAAACTTTTTTGATTTTTCTGCTTTCTTCATTAACATTCTAAATTCATTTACCTTTCTATTTTAGTTATCACAGGCTTCATCTAAGTTTTTCAACATGAAACATTCGGCTTTTTCAACTTCAATTCCTGTTCTATTGCTTTCTTCATCACATATCATAACATCATCATCATCATCACCATTACTATCATCATTATTACCATCATCATTCACTTTATCATCAGACTCGACTGTCTCTTTCAGGATCCTAGAAACTCTTCTAAATGCTTACTTTTCATCAAGTTTTTGATAATAAGAGTGTGCCTCATGTTCTTCTTTTTCAACTTCGATTCCTTTTTCATAACAAGATCCAACATAGAATGTTCCATCAGTATTCCCTATTTTTGCAGATTGTTGATAGTATTCAAAGGCTTTAGGTTCATCCTTTTCGACTCCGATTCTATCATTATTTTTATTATCATTGCTGTCATTACCATCATCATTTTTGGCTTCTTCAAGTCTTACAGATAGATTAAATTTTTCCTTCTCTTGATCCAATTCATATACATTTTATTCATCTTTCTTAACACCAATTCATTCTTTCTTTCGAACCCTAATCCCATTTTTATAACAATATTCAACAGAACACATTCCATCAGCATTCCTCATTTTTGTAGATTTTTGACAATATTTGGAGGCTTTACATTCATTCTTTTCGACTCCAATTCCATTTTGGCAGCAGCATCCATGGTTGACAAATTCAGATTCTTCAAGCTCTAGTGCTTCCGAACATCCATCGGTTAGGCTTTCTAAGAAAACTTCGACATTAGGGTTTTGAACCTCTACTTCAGGGGCAAGATAGAGGTCGATTATATTGTTAATTGGGTCCTTCTTATACTGTGATAATGTTGAGAGAACTTCCGGACTTGGAATTACTGTTAGGAATGTAGCTGGTCTTTTTCGATAAGACTTTATATAGGAGAGTAGGTAGACGATTTCCTCTTCATCATCTATGGATATACTTTCTAGTGTTTCCAACATAATTTCCAGGGCCTGGGAGATTTGTCTTTCATCAAGGCTTCGATCACCAAAGGTTTTGTTGATAATTCGTTGGACCTCTCAGGCTTGTTTATCAGTAAGTGTTTCGAATAAGACTGCACATTTCACTTCCAATATGCTAGCTTCTGGGCATTTACTACCAACATGTTTTCTTATTTTACAATAAGGATGCCAAGTTTCTTTTTGGGGACTTCTTCGTGTTTGTTCCTGGCTTGGAACTTGTCGGTGATGGGGTTTTCTCATCTTGACTTCAGCTTTCTCAGGTCTTCAAGATGTTGGGTAAGTTTTATACATTTCCTTTTTTCTTTTTTCGTTTTAGGTACTAGTTCTTTTACTAACTTAATTCTTCTTGTTTTTTCTTCTAATTTCTTTTCTTTTCTTCTGTAGGTTGGTCTGAAATTCCAGTATATTGGTTTGGGTCTGGAGTGGGCTTCAGTTTGAGCAGTAATGACGGTAAGTCTTTCATTTATCCTTTTTATTTGTTGACATAGTTTTTCCATTTCTTCAAGATTTCTAACTTTAACTTATTTTCCCAATTACCACTTTACTTCAGGTAATTGGACTACAACTATCACACTCCTTCGGATAGTTGGACGCAAGTAACCACAGCTGTTCCTAGCACTTTAGGATACCA
This sequence comes from Cetraspora pellucida, assembly GCA_910591915.1. Lineage (NCBI taxonomy): Eukaryota > Fungi > Glomeromycota > Glomeromycetes > Diversisporales > Gigasporaceae > Cetraspora > Cetraspora pellucida. The sequence continues at coordinate 202 of CAJVQA010001207.1, read as the reverse complement.
CAGCCCAACAGGTAACTATAATAAAGCTCCGTTCTGTTGCTTTCTTTTTCTTATTTCTAATTATCAGGGTGGGGTAATGAACGTTTCGAATCTCACAGTCACCACCAAATGAAGTCTGGCGATATGGCGAGTCAGTTGCTCCACAATCCAAAACTTCGTGTTACCTACGGTTGGCTTAGTCGAAAAGAGGCGTTTAGATTTG
>CAJVQA010001206.1:0-26901 GCA_910591915.1 Cetraspora pellucida | reverse complement strand
TGTAAAAACTTCAATTGAATTTCAATAAAGTTAAAGGCATGGCCTCACCGTTAATATTTAAAAAAAAAAAAAAAAACTACTATAAAAGAACATACAATTAACTATACATATAACTTTTTTATATTACTTATTTAAGAAGTCTATCTAAAGGTTTTTTACCAATTGTTGTATTTAATACTTTGCTTAGATGTTTTATTTTAGACTCTCTAAACCTGCAATTTGTATTAATTTCACTAGGTCATACCCAGATATTCAGATTATTGTCTTAATCTTAAAACTATTTTATCTTTAAATTAAACCTTTCAAAGCCTTCTATATTCATTTTTACAGCTAATCTAGTATTACTATAGTAGAATTAATACTTGTAGTTAGAACTAATTATTAAACTACTGTGTTTTTATAGAATTTATATAGATCTTAGCATCTACTTTACAATATATCTCTAGTATTTTAGTATACTGTTGTCTTTTTATCAAACTTTTAATTCAGATAACTTATGTAAAAATATAATTAATCTATTAGTATATTGAGTTAGCTTAATATTTTTTTCTTTTAATTTATTCTAGTAGCCTAGTTAATACTTTTGAAATTTTCTTAATTTAGAGGTTCTTGCTTATTCAGATATTATGACCTTAGTATCTGTTTTTAGTACTCTAGTCTTTATAGTAGTATTATCAAAAATCTAACTATAGCTTTAATTAGGTCTTTTTAAATAAACTTCATGTTATGCAATTTTAACAGATTTATATAGTCACAAGAACTTATTTAGTATTTGCATTACTTAATTGATAGTTTGTATTTTTCTGTATAATGTTATACTTACACAAATGCTTTATAATTTGCTAATTATGCTAGTATAATCACTATTACAGATATTCTAATCTAATTATTAGTAATAGTTGTTATAATATAAATATTATATAGGTAATTATCTAAATTTTTATTATTAATGAGATTTGAATATCTAATTTATTACTTAAAAGATTGACAACCTGATTATTTTACTAGGTTGCTATATTTCTTTAGTATTTTTTTTGTATATAGTATATTAAAAAAATCTTAAAAAGATGTTTTATGAAAAATTAGATATAGAATTTAACAATTTTTATTCTATATTCTGAAAGTGTTAAAATAGTAATATATTTGAAAATTTTAATTATTATTGAAACAAAATAATTAGTAAGTATCTATTGACAAACCAATATTTTGTAAAGTAGTTATATAAAGATAAAAGTCTTAGGCATAATATTTATAATAAAATTGTTTACTCTTAGAGTTAGGTCTATTTTCTTTATAAAGAGTCAAAATGCATATATTAAAAATATTTTTAAAAATAGTAATACATCTCTTTGCAAGCTCAGTAAAATTCTTATAGACCAAATTAAAAATAAAATAAATAAAAAAAAATATAAAAATTTAATAAAAGACATTTTTTTAATTATAAAATATGTAATAGTTTTTCTTTAAATAAAAATAATTGTTTATATTACTTATGTATATATTATTCTAATATAAAAAGTTAAGAATATACTAATAAATGAATTATCTAAAAATGTAAGTTTTAAAGATAAGCCAAATAGTATTCTTATATATGCACAATTTTTTTTAAATCAATTAGATAAAACTAATATTGAAGAAATTAAAAATTGAGATATGGTAATCTAGTGAAGTGATCAGGTTGTCAATCCTCCAAGTAGTAGGTTAGGTGTTCAAATCCTATTGATGGCAAAAAATTTGGATAATCACCTATGTAATATTTATATTATGATAACTGTTACTAATAATTAGGTTAGGATATCTGTAATAATGATTATACTAGTATGACTAGCAGATTATAAAGCATTTGTATAATGTTAAAGTTATACAGAGAAATGCAAAACAACAAATTGGGCAGTGCAAACACTAAATAAGTCCTTGTAGTTATATAAATCACTAAAATTAGATAACAAGAAGTCTATTTGGAAAGCCTTGAGTAGGGAGATAGCTGGATCTTTAACAGCTTTACTGTAAAGGCTAGTCTGGTGAAATGAATACCAAAGTCTAGTACTCAGTCATAGTAGCCAGATAGGCAAAAACCTCTGAGTTGAGAGTTTCAGAGATATTACCAACTAGACTGCTAGAACAAACTGAAGAAAAAAGATATTGAGCTAACTCAATATACTGATGAACTGATTATAGTTTTATACAGGCTATCTGGATTGAAAGTTTAGTAAAAAGACAGGAGAAAAGGCAAAGGTATACTAAAGTACTAGGGTTATGCTATGAAGTAGATGTTGTAGTCTAAGTGAGCTCTACAAGAGCATAGTGATTTAATAGTTAGCCCTGATCACAAATGTTGGTTCTATCATAGTAATACTTAGGTCAGCTATAAAAATAAGTACAGAAGGTTCTAAAAAGTTTATCTTAAGAATAAATTAGTTTTAAGGTTAAGATGATGATCAAAGCATCTGAGTATGACCTAGTAAGTTAATACAGATTATAGATTTAGAGAGTTTAAAGTAAAACACCTAAGCAGGAGTATTAGATACAGCAATTGGTAAGGAACCTTTGGGCAGACTTCTTAAATAAGTAATATAGAAAAGTTACATATGTAGCCAATTGTACACTCTTCTGTAGTAGCTTATTAAACCATAATACCAATAAGTGATTAATAAAAGTCAAAAGACCAAAGAGGTCATCTTAATATCAAAAAAAAAAAAAATTAAATAAAATATTAATTATATAATTTTTTGTTTTTTTGATAAATTATATAGTTATATTTGCTTATTGTATCAAAAATTAGAACTTATATGCAGGCATTATTTTTATTTTTAAATATTACAAAAATAGTATACTTTTAGTATAAAATTAATTAATATTTGATAAATTTCAAGAAAATATCTTAATAATGCACTAAATAAGCAAAATTATTATGAACAATAGTTTGTAGATAATAATTAAATAACTTATAATAATGAGTTTTTTTAAATTATTTTTGCAATTTAGTAATATAAATAATAAAGAAGATATAAATAATGATTTAGTAAAAGAATAACTGTTTTATAAAAAAATGTAAAGCTTAATATATACTGCAACTTATAAATGCCTATTACATAATAATTATTTAGTTAATTAAAAATTATTTAAATAATATGTATAAATATAAAGAAAAACTTGCTAAAATATATCAAGCAGATGTAAGTAATAATTTTGATAAAGAGAATACATGTTTAACTGTTTAACTTAAAAATATATTAGTTATTAATACTAAAGACAAGAGTGTAGTAATTTAGTAAAATGAATAAGTTGTCAACTTCCAAGTAGTAGATTGAAGTTCAAAACTCACTAATAGCAAAAATTTAGATAATTATCTATGTAATACACAGATGGTATTACAGTAATAGCATTTGTTAATTAGTTAGGATAAGATACCTATAACTATGATTGCATCAGCATGACTGGCAGGTTATAGGGCATTTATGCAATATTGGTTATACAGAGAAATATAAACCAGTACCAGATAATGCAAATCTAAAATAATTTCTTGTAGTTATATAAATCTGTAGAACTGAAAAAACTAAAACTTACTTGAAAATTCTAAATAGAGAGGTAATACAGATTTTTGACAGTACTACTATAAAAGCTAGATCTAGAAAACCAATACCAATATGAAGAAATTGGGCAAACAAAAACCTCAAATAAGAAGTATCATCAATCAGGCTACCAAATTTCAGACTGAAGAAAAAGAATATTAAGCCAAGCTTGATATACTAAAGACAGGTTACAATCCTATTAGACTATCTGAATTAGAAGTTTAAAGACAAAGCAGAGGTATACTAAAAGTACTAGAAATATACTATGAAGTTAGTACTAAGGTCTAAGTGAACTCTATAAAGGTAGCCCTTGTTAATGTTTCTAAAAGTGAATAAGTAGCTAACAAGAAAAGCCTCCTATGCCTTACTGACAGATGATATACTTTAAAATGTATAATAGCTTGAGAACTAGTACAAAAAAAGTAGATACTATACTGCTTAGACAGTATACTGAATATATACAAAGGATATAGTAGTGTTTACTAATGATAGAATAGATAATTAGAGAGTTTAAAATAGATAATCTTCTAGTAGATTATAGGTACAGCATCTAGTATAGAACCTTAGAATAGACTACTTAAATAGACAATTAAAAGTTGCATATGTAACTAATAACAAACCAAAATTAGCTAGTTATAATAAAAATAATACAAACTAATAGTTAATATATAAAGATAAAAGAAAGCATAATTATAGTTCAAAACTTTGTAGTTACTGTAAAGAATCAGAATATAATATTATTATATATTTTAAAAAAGTTACTAATAAGAAGAATTAGACCAACCAGCTATTTAAATTTCTAGGATGCTAGTTTACTCTTAACAACTCTTATACAAAACAAAGCCAATTAATTTATAATAAAGCAATTCAACTTATCAACATTACAGGCACCAAAAGAATTACAGACAAACAAGATATATATATTACTAACATTATAATTATTCCTACTATTAAATACAGATTATACAACATAATTCTTAAACACTCTACTTGTGACAAAATTCTATTCAAATATCTTACTATGATTAAACATAAAGCCAAACTCTTACACTAGTTCTAACAGCACTATGCTAAACTCTCACATATACAATATATATAATATTTGAAACATCCAGTTACAACATCATATATTCTGCTTTTAACAAAGAATTAACAACCTAGAAATACTTGGCATCTTTACAAAAATTAGATTATAGCAACTCCAAAACAACCTTTGGTCTGCTATTAACATTCTTTAGCACAACCAACCACTTATTGATAGACCTAACAAACTTATACTTAACTTCAAAATTATACAACTTTTACAGCACTTGAGTATTTCAATTTTAGCAAATTCTAATATCCTATAATCTAACACAATTTATAATAGTTATTAACCATTAGAACTAATACTTAATCAGCACCCCAAATATAATACTTTTAGAAAACAACTTTGAAAAAACAATATACTTTATCTAGAACAACTATATATTGCAGATAACAGTACTCTACTCAAATGGCATTATCTTTTACTTAGACTTCATTATCTAACTAAAGAAAGACAGCCTTTTTAGTTTATCTACCTTGAAGATATAATTTTGTCTAACAGATTACATCACCTAATTCTTTCTTATTTCCAACTACTGGAGTTAATGTCTTCACATATAACACTTCATCAATCAAGAAAAAACTTAAACCATAGTACTTACATATAATGACAATAATAAAGAGATCATTATTGGCAAAATTCGCAAAAATTTTCCAAACACAAATCAGTTCTTCATCTCATACTAGAATGCTAATATTTATTTAAAACATAATTATTACTACCCTCTTTAAGATGTGAACTGTACACCATGTACTAGGTGATATCTTAATTCAAATAAAATTAATCGAATATGTATAATTAATATATTAGCAACTATTTGTACTAGCTTTTTGGGAAGAAAAACCTCTAAACTCAAACTTAACGCTAACTACCTAGACCTTATTTATTTAACAGCAATTAAACATTCTTCACGAATTCCATATAACTATCCTACTATTGATATATCAAATTTAACTATTGCTAAAATTTTTAAATCTAATGAATGCTCAAACAAACTTAAGGAAATCTTTTAAAACAATCTGTCATATAAGGAATTTATTTTTTATACAGATGAATCAGTAACTGATATTGGAACTGAACAAAGCTCAATGGGCATTGGATGGGTCCAAGTCAACAGTAACAACCAAATTCTCTACAAATTTTTAGCTAAAATTCACTTTTGGTCATTAGTCTATAAGGCAAAGCTCTTTTCTATTTTATTAGCAATTTCAACTATACTTTGTAATACAATACTTCAAATTTATACTAACTCACAATCTGTTATCTCTAAATTTTACAAACTTTCTATTCAACTTAATAATCCTAACAAACTCTTTAAATTTAATACATAGCTCTTATAGCATACACTTCTTAATATTATCAAATCCTTTAATTTAAATATTAACTTTTACAAAATCCAAGCCTATACAGATAATACCTTTAATAACATAGCTGATTCTCTAGCAAAACAATATACCTTTTTCTTATCCTTAAACTTTTAATATACAAATATTTACAATCCTTTTTATGTTTTACAATGGGAACAAAATTTTGTTGAATTTCCTATCAGACATTTTGTTAAAAATATCTGTAAGCATACATATTAGCAATGTAGTCTTTACAAAAAAGAAACAATGAATAGGCTCATATTAACCACTATATAGACTGAAAATTCACATGGCTATATCTTAATTATAATCAAAAACCCACATCTAACTTTACTACCTTTAAACTCAACCAATCTAAAACCTTCAAAATTAAAGTCCTTCTAAATCAATTACCAATATAGTTTTCTTATCACAATACCTATCAAATGATCTTTTCAAATGCCAACTGCTTTTGATGCAATCTTCCTAACTCCTACTTACACTGGTTAACTTGCTTTAATTCATTTCTTGTTATAAACATTATTAATTCATCAATTCAGCACATCTTATCTAAAGAGATCTTAACTTATCTACTAGTCAATTACATGAACTTACCTGCAAAATTCAAAACTATTCTTCATTTGACTAAATACTATTTCAAGCAAACTCTTTTTATCTTGACCTTACTCTTAAAGGCCTTATACTTAAAACCCTAATTGAAACAATTCATAACTACAATATATCTATTAAGATGTCTTACAAACTATTATTTAAATACTTCTTAATATTAATAACCAAATTTATAATCAAATATGAAAACCTTACTGCATCTATTTTTCTAACTAAAAAAAAAATAATAACATTACATCTCTTTTAAGTTCTAATAATAACCATACTCTTTAACAAATACAGCAAACTAGACATCACAAGAGACCATATATAAACTATATATACTCATGTCTATGTAGAATAGCAGATCAATTACATTTATATCCTAATATCTGCCTACCAATTAGACAAGCTGTTAGGAAAATTAATATATAGTCAACATTTTGGATTAATCATAGCACATCTTACAACCATATTTTAATATTACAAATCTAGATAGGCTTTGACCACTATAGTCAGTTTAGGTCACAGATAAAACTGTCTGAGCTTTAATTCTTGCATGTAGTTTTTATTTTGTAATTTACAATCTTAGTATATCTTAGTATATAGTATATTAATATGTACAACTAAAATTACCAATAAAGATATGAGCAAGGTCTCACTTTAACATCAAAAAAAAAGAATTAGAATAGCTAATAGTAATTTAGTATATATTATTTCTGTATTTAGCATTAACTATTAGTATTATAACTAATTATATATTATTTATATTTGATTGCAGCTTAATTGACTAACTAAAGATGTGACAAACCTATTATTTTTTATATTATTTTAGTTAAAGTTTATATTATAACTAGTAATACTATAAAGAATAATTAGATTAATATTTTTATAAATCATTTTTTTTATTAACAATATAGTTATAACTAATATAACAATGTAATTTATATTGTAATTTATATTTTTTAATTGTTAGTTCAAGTTTTTTTTTTAAATTTAAAATTAGAGCAAGACAGCTATAAGTTATTTATTTATTAATATTTTAGTATAAAAAAATATAGCAAAAATGATAGCTATAATAAAAGCATATACTATTTTTTGAAAACAAAGAATAATAAATTATTTATATTTTTAAAATATAAATAACATTAAAGATAACATTAAACTTGTACTAAAAACTTTAATTAACCATAATGTAATATATTAATATTAAAGTAATATACATATTAAAAAATTTTATAAACCTTAGTTATATGATTTGCAAAATTTTTTAGCTAGTTTAAATATAATACTATTTTCAATTTTAATGCAATTTCTTAGTAATTTCATAATAAAAAATAATAATAGTTTGGTTGTATTATTAAAATAGTCAATATTTTATCTGTTTTAAAATAAAGCTATAATTTAATTAGAATATATGAGAGTTTTGCTAGAAAAATGACTCTTCGGGACTGATTATCTGATGTTAAGTAAACAACAACTAAAAATTTGTTACACAAATTGAAGATTATCAAATCTGTTACTAAAAATAGATTATATTACACAATGACAGGAACACAAAATTTTTGCTAGTAAAATGACCCTTTAAGACATTGTTATATAAATTTTAAGTTACATATAATAAATGATTATTCACACAATATTATATGAAACTCTTATATCTGTCATAAGCATGTTATAAAGCACATATGCATTTTGCATAGTGTTTGCAATAGTATAATAAATCATTAATATACAAGGTTTTATAAAGGTTTTTTATTTTAAAGATCTTCTTTAACAGTAAGCCTATTATGAATTAGACTCAGACATAACCTGCAGAATCTCTATTAATAATATGATTTTTATCAAATAGAAGGACTGTCAATTATATTGTGACTGCATTTAAATTTTTTTTATAATATCATCTTTTAGCAGGATCAGTGATTTTCTGCAATGAAAATAAATAAATGATATTGCAGAAAATTTTCAGCTTTGCTTTTAGCAATTTACTATACTTGCGTCTATTAAAGTTTAAAATTTTATGAAATGTATTAGACCCAGATCATACACATTTTTGCCCATATGTAATACTATAAGAATTTATCTGCAATAGCTACAAAATACCATAGTTATAAATATATGAAGTTATATCTTCTTTATAGTTTAATTAATAACATAAATAATACTTACAATTTAGGTTTCTGAAACTTTTAGAATAATCATATGAGAATTTTTTTCTAGAAGTATTTTTTCTAAATTCATTTTCACATATATTTATTACATCTTATTCATTGATTTATAATGTAATTAACTAATTTTGGCTTAGCATGAGAATGCATAAAAGCTTATTGATAATGTATTCTATTTAAGTAGTGAAGTGAAAGTATGAAGCCCCACCATTAATATTTAAAAAAAAAAAAACATATAAAGCCCCAATGTACATAAAAATCTCCATCATTTTCTTAAAAGAAAATGGAATAAATTTATAAAGTCTTACCTAATATTAAAAACTTTGGTATCCTTAAACCCAATCATATGTACCTGTTTTTGAGTTCTTTCATAGTAGTTTGTATATACATAATGTTTTCAAACTGCTTTCTTACAATAGCCATTATAATAATTACTACAGATAAGAAAGTTTATATGTATTATATTTATGCTTTGTCATTTATAAAATGCATGTTATTTTAGGTTCATACTAATTTAAGACTATGCATTTAATGATATTATTTTATCAGTTTTTTTTTTCTTTTAATCCAACAGTATAAAATCTTAATTTTTTTTAAAAAAATTTTTTTTTTAAATTTGATAGTATAAAAACATAATCTTTTTTAAGACCAGTAAAATAGAAAATTTAGATTCATATTTGACTTCTTTAAAACCAATATATAATCTAATCAAGTTAGAATTTGAAGAATATAAAGATAATGAATTAGTTCTTTATGTCATTCATAATTTAATGCAGTTTTTTAAACAATCAAACTGTGTATACTGACATTTATCTAATAAAAAGGAACTTAGAATATGCTATGAAAAAGTTGGGTTTAAAAAATTTTTTTAAAGACACTTTCAAATAAGAGCATTAGAACAATTAGAACTTGAATTATTTTTAAAAGCACAATTAGTGGCTTTTAAAATTACAAATAATAAATTAGAAGTTCATAAAAGACATAATTATAGATATTGTTATAACTATTTTTTTTTTCTTTGTAAACCTGTATTTTTAAAACTCTATAGAATAAGTGAATATCTTTTTTCAGAATACAAGATTATTTACAAAATGAAGGTATAATAAAAAGGATACATGAAAATACTGGCTGTGTACCTAAAGTAAAAAGCAAAGTATTTCTTGATTCTAGTATTACATTTTCTGTTAAATGCTTTCTAGAACAATATGGTGCTATTAATAGATTACTATCTCCAATGAAACATAAAAATAAATCTGAACCATTTATTTATTTGCCTACTAGAAGCACTTATGTTTCTGTTTATAATGAATTTAAAAAACATCTTTATAATAAAAATGATCAAAATAAAAAAATTATTTTTTATTTTACTTTTAAAAAGCTTTGGCAAGAAATAATTCCTCACCTTAAATTTCAATTACCTATAACTGATCTTTGTAAAGTTTGTGAAAGTTTTAAAACAAAATTATTAGTAGTAAAATCCAATAAAGATGAATATAATCAAATTAAAGTTCAATATGATCAGCATCATAAGGCAGCAAATTGGGAAAGACAATATTACAATAATAATATAAATGAAAGTGAAAAGAATTTATCAATTATGCATGTTTGCTATGATTGGCATAGTGCATATCAATTTCATACTTCCCACAGCAAGTAGGAGCAATTTATTTTAAAAGTTTATTTTTAGTTCATTTATATAATATATATAAAATTAAAGGAGGTCAAAATTTTTAATTAAACTTTATAAGAGGTGAAGACAAATTTTCAGAAGGTATTTCTAAAGGTGCCAATACCATGCTTAATATAGTTTATTGTTTTTTACAAAAATTTGCTTGTAATGGAAAAAAAAATTTGCATATTACTTGTGATAACTGCAGCAGTCAAAATAAAAATAATTTATCACTTTTTTTTTATTGTTGGTTAATAATATTAGATTAGTATAAAGAAATTATAGTAAATTTTATAATTCTGGATCACATGAAATTTATTTGTGATTCTTTTTTTGGTAAAATAAAAAAATTATATAGAAATCAAAAAAGTAATACATTAGCTGATATTGAACAAGTTATCAATAATTCAACTAAAGAAAACACAGCAATTTTATATAATAATGGATTAGATTGGACATAGAATGATTTTTCTTTATTATTCAATGATTATTTTAAGAATTTTCCTTATATAAAACAATATCATCATTTTAGATTTAATAATTTACCTAATGATATCAAAAAAGTTTATGCATCAATAGAATCTGGTAGTACAAAAGTGACCTTTTAATTATTATGTAATAATAACTTTAATATTTATGCCATGTTAAAAACTATAAACATTAAATTATTAACAAAAAAAAAGAAAACAAAATTTGTATACAAAAATTAGACAACATGTAGATGATCTATACAAAGATATATACTGCACAAATATAAATATTAAAAAATAAATAATATTAATGATTTATCTTTAATATATTATTTTGAATCATTTTAGTGCATATAATATAAATAATATAGCTTATTCAAGAAAAAGCAAGTACCTTATAGTACCTAAGGTCTTATTTAAAATCTTGGTTTTGAAATTGACTAGTATCTGTAGATAATTCTATAGAACCAGGTACTATATTTAGAGATATTCATATAAAAAGTAATAAATTAGTATGGTTAATGATACCTGAGTTTTTGGGTACTCTCAAGCATCTTCCTCAACATAATTAGCTAGTAAATAAGATCATGCATAAGCATTGTAATTAATTAATATTATTTTAACACCAATTTTGCTAAAGATTTATAATGCAAAATATGAATTTTAAATTTTGCCAATAAACACAGCTTTATAATAAAAAAAAATGGTCTGAACTATTTTTTTTCATTGTAATGACAACTTACTTGATCATTCAAATTATGTTCCACTAATTAAATTTGAACACCAATCTATTAATTTAAATGCTTAAGAGCACCCTTAATCATAAGAAATATTATTTTATGAAGAATACAATAAGCAATGCTATAAAAAAAGATAAGAAAGAAAAGTACAAGACTCATAAAAAAAAAAAGTGCATACTAATAGTAAGTAGATCTGCAGTAGTAACAAAGCTTAAGAGAGAAAAAGGTAAGAAATCTGTTAAAAAAAAAAAAATTAGCATCTAAACTAAATACTAAAATAAATAACAGGCATATTTATATAGTAACAGTGCTCAAGGTAGTAACAATGGTGTTTCTGAACTAAACATCAATAGATCTATAGCTCAAGGTAGTAACAAAATTGAAAAACAATAAAAAGAGAAAAATAAGAAATTCAGAAAAAAAGAGTGAAACCTAAAAACAAAAAAAACATACATACCAGCTAAGATTAGCACTTGAACTAATATTGAAGTAATAACAAATAGATTTGCAGTAGTAACAAAGCTCAGAGTGATAATAAAGGTGTAACTAAACTACAATGCCAAAGAATAACAGGTAGATTTATAGTGATGATAGCTCAAAATAGTAACAAAAACCAAAAACCTACCAAAAAAAAAGTAAAGAATTCAGCAAAAAGGAAAGTGCAGAATCTGAAGTAATAAAAAAAATCACATATCAGCAAAAATTAGCACCTCAACTAAATATCAAAGTAATGATAAGTAGATCTGCAATAGTTACAGAGCTTACATCATGAAAAGTAAAAAAACCTTGCTAAAAAGAAAAAATAGAATTGAGAAAAACAAAAAATATATTTCAAATTTTTAACATCAAAAAATATGACTCCAATATGTATTACAAATATTTACACAGAGATAGATTACTTTAACTGATTACCATTATTTAGTATAGAATCTGCATAAGTAACATTGAAGAATAAATTTTCTTTAAATTTTCATGAATAATAAATTTATATAATAAATAGATAATGAAACTTTAAAGAAATTTTTTCGTTAGGGTTACTTGTCTGTCGATATAACAGTATTGGTAGAATAAGATTCAAAGATTTTTTTTATATAAACAGCCAATAAAATTTTAGTGATTGATAACTATCCTGATAAAGGTTGGCTTATTGTCTACATAAATCACCTTCAATTCTATTTTTAGATTTTTTATTTAAAAAAACCCAGAGTTGAATAATTTATTTTCACACTAAGATAATATGATGTAAAATTTACACTAAGCAAAATTCTTATATAAAATATTTATTTGCAATAAAAATCTTATTTTAATTGAAAAGACCTCGAAATCCTATTTTCCTAGCAAAGGTCCTATATATTAATATATAATATATTATAGTTATGTAAAAGAAATGCATTGCAGTGTAGATGCATTAAATTTTTTTTTTTTTTTTTTAAAAAGTGAGGTCTTGCCTCAGTTTTCTTTATTGAATTATATATATAGGTACATTATATGATATAGCATAGTATATATTCTTATCTATGAAAAACTAAAGCTAGAGCTAATTTACTTCGATCTAAACTTTGCCAAGAGGGGCCAAAGGCCTCACTTAGTTCTGAATTGTTGCTATAGAGTTAGGTGATGTGTTATTATTTTTGAAGTTCTTAGTCCAAATGTTGATCCTTTTTTCAACTTGTAGGCTTTTGTAATTGATAGATATATAGGTATAAGCATTAGTGTTGTCTAAAGTTGTTGTATTAGATTGAATTAGTTTACTAGATATAGTAATATTTGAGGATTGTTAGTTTGGTATATTTTGGTCTCTAGATGTTGCTTGGCATCACGTAATCTATATTTGCTTGTATATTGCTTTGCTAATTTTATGCAGTATTATTTTAGCAACTGTATGCTTTGTTTTTTTTGTTTATTAACTTGTTAATTATTCTGTTTTGATGTAGAGTAATGATGCCTTTTGTGATTATGTTTTTTTGTTTGTCATTAGTGTTAGATGGTATTAATAGTGAGGTGAAGGTTTTCAAATTTTGTAATGTGTTTAGTTAATGTTTGATAAGAATTTTTATGATTGTGTTCTCAATAATAAAGTTGATATTGATGTTATTAGTATAATATTGTATCCAATGTTTGTTGGTTTCAGAGTTGGTTTTGCATTTTTGGCAATTTGGATTATTATATTTCTTGAGGTTGCATTTGTAAAGTACTATTTAGATAGGTAGTTCATTGAGGAAAAATTTGATTTTGAAGGTCTTCAGATTTGAATGAGAGAGATAGGTATATCTGAAAGTAGGTTTGTTATTAAAGTTCATGAAATTATAGAAGGTTTTTCAGTTAATTTCTTCATATATTATATTCCAAATATTTATTCGATTTTGGGCATGCCATGTAGAAACATGATATGCATTATTAATATATTAGATAAATCTTCTAAGTACATGCTCGATGCATGCATTATGTCAATTTATAGTAAAGATATCATATCTTATTGCTGTATGGTTTGTGCTAAGATGATATATAGTAATGTTGGATCTGATCATAACATTCAATACTTCATTATATTGAAACTGGATTTGCTAAGATCTTTGTTCGATGATTGCTTTTAGTGTTAGTCAGCTAGGCCATAGTGAGGTTTTGTAGGTTTGAGTATTATATCAGAATAGAATATTTAGAATAAATTCTGCTTTTTGAGTAAATTGTTTTTTGTTAGTATGTATAGTTATATTTGTGTTTTCATAAATACTAAGTGCAATGCATATTAGAGCTGTGCATAATGCTTTGTTGGTGCTTGGCCAGTTGTAGTTATTAAAGCAAAACTGAGATTTTAATTTATCATTTTCTCAGATGACTGAAGTAATTTCTGTTAAATTTGGTTTATAGATCACTAACTTAATGTTAGTTGATTGCATTTTTGGTATGTTTTGGTACATGTTTCAAAGGTTTTTAGTTGCCTTTTGAAGTAATATTGTATTGGTTATATCAGTAAAGGTTCATTAATATGATTTGATAAATGATTTGTTAACTAACTTAGTTATAGATTTTTGATTAGGCCTATTGTCAAAATGTATTGTTACTAGTTCTTCTGTATCATATCTAATATTGTATTTGGAGTCTACTTTAATTTGTCTAAGATATGCTGTAAAATGGATTGAGGTATATTTTGTTTTTTGTAGTTGCACTTTGTTAAGATTACATCTAGAACATAGTTATAGAATTGTACTATTTGGTGTCATTATCCAGTAGTGTATTGTTGCATGCTGATTTTTTATTGAAGATATCTTTCCTATACTTTTTGTTTTAGTGTTGTAGATCCAGTTTTTCTTATTAACCTGTTTGGCTTTAAGTGTATAGGGGTTTGGTGTAAGCAGTATATGGCTCTTGTCTTTAATAATTTAATTAGTTTTCTAAATTATATAGGCTAGGTGCTGAAAAAAGGGCTAAAAATGACAAAAAAAAAGATTTTCGGAAAATCAATTTTTATATTATAAATCTTACAATAAATCATAAGAAAATGCATACTTTAAAGAGCTATACTGCAAAACTTTAATAATACAACTACTTTCATATCTTAAGTAAAAAATGATCCTAATTTAATTCTAAATTGATTTATGCAAAAAAAACTCTTTTAAAAATATTGTCATTTTCGGCCCTTTTTTCAGCACCTAGCCCATATATTCAAACTATTTGGGTTTTTTGCCTTTTTGGATTTTTGTTATAGTTTGTACGATGTGCATCCAACTGAGCATTTGTGAGTGTGTATAGTTTGTGCATTGTTCTATTGCATATATTTCTAATTTATTAAGTTTTGTTTTGATTTTGTAGGCTAATTTGAGTTGTTGTATAATATGATTTATAGTTGTGCCTTTAAATATTAAGAGTTTGGGCCAGATTTTAGCATGCTCTATTGAGACTTTTGCTTGGTATAAACTTTGTAACATTCTGGCTGTAGTTGAAAAGTGTTCTTCCTTGCTTAAGGTATATAAGTGGTCAGTTAATATAGATGTATTAGTTGCAGCTGCATTTTGGATTTGTTATAGTCGAATTTTGAGTATGAAGTTGTAGAAGTTGTAATGATTGAGTTGATATATTATTTGAGCAATGTGTTGTTGGTCTTGTATGTTATTAACTTTATGAAGAGTATATATTTTGTAGTAAAACATTGTAGAGTTTGAAATAAATGTAGCCATGCCTGTTTTATGTTTTGCTATAGTTGTATAGCTGTATATAATTTTATTGCAAATGGTATCTGGTAGTTTAGAGTTCTGTATATGGTAGACAATTATAGTAAGTATTACTAAATTAATTATATAGATGGCTTGTTTTTCTGTGATTTTTGCATATTTAAGTTTTTTGATTGTGTCAATTGCTTCTTTCATTATAATTTGATGTATGGGAGTTTGTCTCTTTCCTATTGTGAACCAACATCCAAGAAATCTGAATGCTTTTTTTGTTGAGATACTAGTAATTAGTATGTTGTTAAATGTTATACTAGATGTTGTCTTGATTATGTTTGTTGCTAAAACTGCTACTTCTTATTTTTTTCTTTTTGATAATGATTGATTCAAAAAAGATGGTGCCAGTTATAACTAAAAGAAGGTTGTTATTTATTCAAATAGAATAACAAAAAAGTTTCAGCAGAAGCACCTGATCAAAAGAAAGACATACTAGACCAGTCTACCACCTCCCAAACTCTGGCCTCAACCTCAACTATTAAAAAACTTAGAATTTTAATTACTAAAATTCAATCTTTACCACAACATCATAACAAGTTAAGAGAACTATATAAATCTCTTAATATACAATTTAAAAATCCAATTCTCGATTCAAACTGATTTTGTTGAATTAACCTAAATTTTAGTTAGATTGTAGAAAGTAGTTGCAGTAGTTATGATTTTAGATAGTTCTTCTTTTGATGTAATGATCCAAATGGTATTATCCATATATGCTAATACTGGATGGTTAATTTTGTAGGTAGTGCTATTGTTGTTCAGAGTAGGTATATTTGTTTTCATTTTATATTCTTTATGTTTCTTGGTAATTTTGGTTAGCAAAGGGTCATAGTATATCTGCCATAGTAGAGAAGTGATTGTCTCTCTTTGGTCTATCCTATTGTAAATTGGGTATTTTGATATATTGCTATAGTTTGTGATTACTGAATTTACATGATCTGTAAAAATATCACTTATTAGATTAATTATATTCTCTGGTATTTTTATTCACTGTAAGGTTTTATGTAGTAGTGAAATGTAGACAGAGTTATAGGCTTTTAACATGTTCTATGATAATAGCCATAGTTCTTGTTTAAAGACATTTGCACTTTCTATAATATGTGTTAGAGTAGATATTAGTATGGCTATGAAGGTATTCAGCAATGCTACATGGTTGCTGTTATTGAGTATAGGGTATCTAGTGAGAATATTGTTAAGCCTATTAGTAATTATTTTTGTTAGGATTTTTCAAATATGTTCTATAAGAATTATAGGTCATGTGTTATTTAGTTGTCTTGTAAATTTGGGTTTTTTGGAGATAGGATAAATGTTGCTTTGTTTTCAAGTTTTTGGAATTATGTTTAGTATTAGGCATGCATTTAATATTGTGCAAAGTTGCATTAGGCTGATGCTATCCAAATGTTTTAGCATCTCATTTGAAATGCTATGTGGTCTAGTTGCTTTACCAGTTAGTGATTTTTTGATAGTCTCATCTAACTCTTTCAGAGTAATTATATCAGAGATATTTTTGTACCAGTAGTCTTGAATGTTGTTTATAGGTTTGTATTCTTCTTTCTACTCTTTTTAGAGGTTCCAGTTTGGAGGATTAGGCTTTGTCCAGTTTTCGTAATGTGTTTGTACTTCTTTTTGTATTAATTCTAGTTTTGTAATAATGTTGTCTGCTTTGCATATATTGTGAAGAAGGTATGTTTTTTTAGTATACTATTGATCATATAAGTAGTATTGTTATTAAAGTCATTATATCTTTGGTTGATGTATTTATTGATTATGCTTTGGTGAGCAAGGTTGTTTTCTAGTTTTTTGGCTTGGTGTATTGTTTTTTGCTGATCTTTTAGCTATGTAATTAGTGCCTTTTTATTAGTGAGTGTCATGTCCTCTGATATAATGTAGTTGATTTGTATTTCTGTTTTGTTGTTGATATAGTCTATATCCTTATTGTATGTTTGTACTAGAGTGTCATTAGGGGTTTGTATATTTGCTTGTATTTGTCTTATTAGTTTGTTGATGTGCTTAAGGCCTGCATGAAGTTTGGTGGCTTTGATGAAGAAGGTATAGAATGTTCAAGGCTGGGTTTTGATTCTAGGTATGTTCTTCTTGGCTGCTATAATAATTGCTTAATTAAGCTTATATCATTGTTTGTTTAATGTGCTAGTATTGTTTATTTCTTATGCAGTTGTATTTTCTTGTAGGTAGGTTGTTATTGAGCTGAAGAATTCTGTTCATATATCTGATATCATTTGGTTATATTTAAAGATTTCTCTTTTTTTTTGTTTTCATTTGTTGTTTTTTATATAAGGATTGTATGTCTATTATAGTTGTATGATTTGGTGATCACTATCTGTTATTCCATTAGAAAAGGTTATTTAAGAGGGTGTTATATTATATATGAGTTGTGTTGTGACCCAGATGTCATCTATTTGGCTATTTATTTCTTGTCGACTCCATGTGGAGTCTGTAACATTAAAGTAGTTAAGTGTGCTAAGTAGTTCATATAATTTTAAAGTGTTGAAAAGTGGAGCTATTTTCTTTTTAGGTTTTTTGTTGATGTTGAAGTTTCTAAGAACAATTGTATGATAGCCTTTAGCTGTTGCCTGGTTTACCTATTGTGTTATTGTTTGCTATGTGATCTTATTAAGAGAATGGTTTGTAGTTGGTAGATAGGTGAAAATTATTCGAATTTGGTTTTTGTTTGGAAAAAAGAAGTCTATTGTGATAGCAGTTCCTGGTTCTGTTATGATGTTGTGAATGTAGGGTCTAAGTGGTTTGGTAATTGCAATTGCGGTACTAAGGCTTGTTTCTCTTTTGACTGCTCATTAGGCATTGCAGTTTAAGATGTAAATATAGTAGTAGAGATTGCTTGTAAATAGTTCTGTATAGGTTAAGTTAGCTAATTTTGTTTTTGTTATACTTATAATATAATATTGATGCTGTTAACAGTGTTCAAGCCATAATTGTAGTTTGAATCTATTTTTCAAACCTTGTACATTGTAGGTTACTATTGTTAGATTGTTGTTAATTTGTGGAGAAAGTGGGTTCAATAGCTTATGATCAATGTTTTCTAGTGAATTTAAAGTTGTTGTGATGGTAGATGATGATATCTTATTCTTATTTTTGTTGTACTGCATTTAGTTTGGATAGAGGCAAAATATCTCTCATTCAGGTTTAGGAAGTAGTGGTAGTTTTAGAATATGTTCAGGTATTGCTTTGACTGTATAATGTTGTCTGAGTTTTGCTAGTATTATAGTTGCAGTATCTTGGCTTGTTATTGGTAATGTAATGTCAGTTGTATTTATTTTTCAATTTTTGAGGTCTTCTTGTATTTGTGCAATAGTATCAGGTATTTGGGGCTTTGCCTCTTATTTGCATTTATTTTATCTATAGTTTCTTTGTTTGTTTCTGGTATTTGTATCCATTCTGTAGGCAGTTTTTGGAAGTAGTAGTAGAATTAGAAAAGGTGTGCAGTTTTAGTTATTCTTTTGGGTGTATCTATTGGAATAGTAAGGTTGACTTCTGTAATCATCTTGGGGTTAATAGGTAATCTGGGCTTGTTTGTAGAATTGGCAGTTATAATCACTTCTAAGATAGGCAGTATGATTTTGTATATTCTTTTAACTTTGTGTATAAAGATTGCTACTTTAGTATCATCTGTAATTGGGTAGTTATATATGTTCTGGGTTTTAATTCTGGTTGAATCTTTTGGCAGACTAGGTTTAACTAAGAAATAGTCATTGGAATGTTTTAAAAGGTTAAGTATTTTCTAAGTCTTGTAATAATGTCTTGCATGTCTGTATTCTAGTTGGCTTTGTCTATTGGAAAGCATGCCTTTAGTTGTGAATCTTTTATATCTTGATATGCAGGTGGGAGTACTGGTTTTTCTGGCATTAGTGAAGATAAGTTAAAGGAGTAATCTGGGATTTTATCAAAGCTGTAAATTTCTTGTAGATGTTTTTTATAGTATGCAAGTCTTTCTAGTTTTCTTCTTTTTGTTATTAGGAAGAGGTGCTTGATTCTGTAATCTAGATCATTTATATCATATGGCAATAGTAGAAGTTTTGTAAAATAGATAGGTGGTAGCTTTTTAAATTCGAATACTTTGTGTAATGCTGTAACTACAGCTTTTGTTTGTAACTTGGATTTTATCAGAAGTTTAAATAGTAGGATGGCTTTTATCTTATCTGAGATTCTCATTGATGTATCAGAGAGTTTTTGTAGTTTGCTTTTTATTGCTTCTGCAATTGCCTCTTGTATGTCTTCTTTGTCTATTGCTTTTTCATCTCTTGTAAAGCCTTTATAGTATGTTAGTAGTTGATATATATGTTTCTGTAAACATGTATTAAAATTCATATTAACAATGTGGTCGATGTACAGTTTTTGGCAAAGTTTGAAATATATCTTGTCTTTTGTTTGTTTGTTAGTAATGGTTATTTTGTTTTCCTTTTTGTATTTTTGTATCATGTTTGTGAATAGGTTTTTGTACTCTATTTGGTGTTGGGATATGAAGTGTTTAGCTCTTGTAAAGGTAGTAAAGAAGGTGTAGTCAGTATGTTTAAATTTGGATTCGATTGCATATGATAGTATTTGTTGTGCAGGTTTGGTCTTGAATTTGTATATAATAAGTTATTGTAGTTTCTCTTTTGCTTGAAAAACTTTCATTGTAGGTTAGTAATTCCAGAGTGTTAGATCAAAGAATTCTACTATATTCTTATCTATGTTTTGATTTAGTTGTTCTGTTCACATTTGCATGTAGTTTGTATCACTTTCTAAATCTGTGTCTGCAGTTATTTTACCCTTAACTGCCTGGCTGTATATATGTCTAGTTTGTATATCATTCTTTATTAAGTTTCTATTGCTTAGTTTTGTGTTAATTGATTCAGTTTCTATGTTTTGGTCAAGATGCATCTCTGTTTGGGAGGGCTTGGTTTGGTGACTGGTGTCAATTGGTTCTGGGATGTGCTGTGCTGTATATGCAGTTTTTATTTTCATATTGAGGCTATATGCTTGTGTTTGTATATTACTTATATTAATATGAAAGTTGTTGTTTTGTGTAATTGTTACATAGTTGTTGTTGTTGTTCATGAAACTGGTTTTATCATTGGTTAAACCTGTTTGTTTTATTGTATTGTTGTTGTAGTTGATTGTATGTGCAGTTATATGACTGTTAAATGAGAGTAAGCTACTTTCGCCACTTTTGTTATTTTGTTTTAGCAATGATATTAAGGTTTTTTGGCATTTGCTTGTAGTTTCTTTGTTATTTTTGCTAAGATAGTTGTAAGGAGCTTGTTTGTGTTGAGGTTGTTTCTGTTGTATGATAGGATATTTATAACTGTTTTGCATGTTAAGAGTTTGTGTTGCTGTAAAAGTAAAAGCAGCTGTAGACCCTAATGGGCTTGAAATATTTTCTTTGTTTTCAGTATAGGGTTTGCATTTTCTTTTTTTTCCTGTAATGGTGTAGTTTAGTTTGTTTTAGGTTAGTCTATAAAAAGGTCACAGGTTATTTTGCAATTAGTATTATTATCCTGTCTTTTAGTTAGTTAGGTTTTTGTGATTTTCTTTTTTGTTTACTTATTGTTTTAAGATCTACAGAAAAGAGTTGCTACTTTTGTAGATGCATTAAATTATAAAACTTATAAACATATTATACAAATTTATCAATTATGAAAAATTATATAAAGTCTTTTGCTTTTACTTTTTTATCTATTAATTTGTTTATCTTCAACAAATATAATATTCTAAATTATATTTATATCTTATTTAATTACTAATTCTTTTACTAAATCTTCTAAAAATATTTAAAATTCTCTTCAAAAAACTAAAATTTTATTAAATTTGATTATTCAGAAGGTTTAATTCTAATTATTTTATTAAATATAATCATTATAAGCATTTTGCTAAAATTAATTATTCTAAAAAATACTGTTTAAAAATTAGACAAAAAGTTGTACAAGTTTATAAATATATTAATAAACTTAGTAATGAACTTAGTAATAAAACTTTCGAATTTTGTAAAATATATCAAAATAAATAAACTAAAAATATATTAATTTCAATAATAAATTACTATTTTAAAGTAAAACATTTACTTATCTTTAATGATTTTTAACAAAATAATTTAAATTAGTTTTTTTTTTTATTTAATAGTTATAAGTATTAAAAAAAATTATATTGAGTTTTTGAATTATATTATTAAAATAAATTATTATTAAACAATAATTTTTTTATAGTTGAAGATAATTTTTTTATTAAATTTGTCTTTTAATTTTAATCTACATTATAAAATGTTTTGTTATTAGATACTTTTTATTAATATTCAAAACTAATTTAATTTAGCAAAAATAAAAATAAAAGTAATCTTAAAAATAAATAAAAGTAAATTAGTACTTATTTTTGATATTTGAACTGTATATAATTAACAGCTTTTTTTAAAAATTACTATATACTAGATTAATGTTAAATAGTTAATAAAAACATTTTTTTGATTTTATTTTTTATTTATTTATTTTTTTTAGTATTAAGGTGACTTCTTTAGTTTTAGCTTTTTATTAATACTTATGTCAGATACATGTTTTATATAAATGTATTTATATTGAACTATCAGATGAGTGTACAACTAGTTACACATATAAGTTTTCTATATTACCTATTTAAGAAGTCTGCCCAAAGGTTCTCTATCAGTTGTCATACCTAACACCTCTGCTTAGATGTTTTATTTAAACCCTCTGATCTGACCTTAGTATTAATTTTACCAGGTCATAGATCTAGATTTATTTTCTTTTAACTATAAGACTATAATTCTTAGACTATTTTTATCCTTAAGGCAACCTACCAAAGCAAGCCATCTTCTCTTTTACTACTAACCTGGTTTGATACTATGGCTAAGACCAACACTTGCAGTTAGAGTTATCTATTAAACTGCTATTACTTTTGTAAAGTTCACCCAAATCCTGATACTCATCTTTTCAACTTTTTTTTCATTATTTTCTACTAGCTACAACTTGAAACTAACCAACTTTTCAGACTTCTAATTTAGATAGCCTAGTATGATATATTTATATATCCTTTTTTTTAGTAATTCTGATGGCCTAGTTGGTCATATGCTCTTCTATATATATTGTTATCTAGTTTATCTGATAGTTCTTATAAAGGTGTTTTATAAGCTTTCATTAGTTTAATGACATTATCAAAAGTTTGTACTACCTCTTTACTTGAGATTTTCAAGTAAATTTCTATCTTCTCAATTTTTTAGCTTTCTATGCCTAATGGTCTTATTATAGGTTTGTATCAAAGCCTTATATGACATTAGTTTTTCATATTTTTTTATATATATGTAATGTTACACTTTATATAAATGCCCTGAGCTTCCAATGTCAGATGGGTTCCAACTTGGTATACCTAAAATTACAGATGTTCAAAAACTAACTGATTAGCAAGAGACAGTTACTATAATACAGATATAATTTTCAAAATTCATCATCTGTGGAAATTGAACCTTAGACCTGCCACTTGAGGATTAACAACTTATTTACTTTACTAGGTCATCACTTCTTTTGATTTTATTTTTTTATATAATATTTATATTAGTAATTATCTTGAAAAAAGATTATTAAACTTATTAATAATTTAGAAATAAGATAAAAAAGAATTAGTAAGGATGGCGATCCTAGTGTAGTGGTTGAGTTGTCATCCTCCAAGTAGCAGGTCTAAGGTTCAAATTCCACCTATGATGAAATTTGGAAATTATATCTGTGTTATAGTAACTGTCTCCTGTAGATCAGTTGGCCTCATGTGGCTGTTACTCAGATACACCAGGCTGGGTCCCCCTGGCTTTGGAAGCTCAAGGCATCTATATGAAGTGTAACATTACATGTATATAAAGGAATGTTAACCAGTATTGCATAAGACTTTAGTACAAACCCACGATAAGTCCACCAGGCATAGAAGACTAAGGAACTGAAGTGACAAAAACCCACTTGGAAATTCCTAAGTAAAGAGGTAGTATGAACTTTCGACAGTACTATTGGACCAGTTGAAGCCTATGAAACACCTTCATAGGAACTGAAGATTAAAACTGGATGACAAATATGTGTAGAGAAGCATATAACCAACCAGGCCACCAGGTTCGCTGGAGGAAAAGGATACAGAAGTATATCATACCAGGCTATCTGGATTGGTAGTCTGGAATGAGACTGGCGGTTCTAAGTTGTGGCTAGTAAAAGTTGATAGAGAAGATGCTAGAAAGATGGATACTGGGGTTCTAGTAAACTTTATAAGGGTAGAAATAGTGTAATGTAGCAATTAAACAGATAACTTCTGTGACTGCAAGTGTTAGGTAACTATAATGTATTGCATAAAACTAGGTCTAGATGTGTAGGTCATAAAGGCTCTAGTAAGTTTCCTATTGAGGATACAGTAGTCCTAAGAAGACCGATAAGCATCGGGAACTTGGATGGGTGGCACCTTGAGATGTTCCTATGATACAAGGAGTATTGCATATGCAGAGGGTTTAAATAGGCAAAACCCTTAGTTGGCTTGCAGGTATGGCAACTAGTGTAGAACTTATATAGTAATATGTAAGCAGACTACTTAAATTAGGCACCAAAAGTGCACATGTGGCTAGTTGTAACCTCCAATGTAAGGTAAGCCCTTGGTGGCATGCTATATTCTAATATACTTGAATAAAAACATCGCAACTCCTAAGATAGAGACTAAAAAAAAAAAATAAAAAAATAAAAAATAAAAATAAAAAAAAATTAGTTATACAGATAACAATACAAAAAAATAATATTTTAATCAAATTAAAAAGAACTATTATTTTTGTAATAAATTAAAAAATTATTTTTACTTTTTAAAAAAATAAAAATAATTGTTATTATTTTAAATTATTTATTTCTTTATTAGAAATTAATATAAAGACAAAATGAAATTCTATCTTTTTAATGCTTAAATAACTTATTAAAATTTAAGCTATAACTAATTATCTTATACAATCTTATTCTAATATAAAAATAATTATTTAGAATCTAGTAATTGAAAAATAATTACAAAATAATATAAGTTTTTAAATCTTTTTATAAAATAACTATAGCTTTATCAAATACTTTACAATAATTATATAGTTCTTTGTAAATAATTATTTAGAGTTTTTTTTCTTATCTTAATTATTATAATATATTAGATTTATATAAAGAAGTAGTCAAAAAAATAAAAAATAAATTAAGTAAATATTAGATTTATTTTTTTTACACTTTTACTATTTTTATTTTTTTGAATTTATCAATAAAATTTAAAAGTTTCTATAACAATAGCTATAACTTATCTACTAATTGATTAAAAATTATTTATTTATTATATGAAACAGATGACTTAAAGAAAACTTTAAATTAGATTTATTATAAATTTTTAAAAACTTATATATAATCAAATAAGTATAAAAAAAAATAAAGTAATATTTTATTTTTTTTTGATATATGAACTAAGAGTTAATCTTTTGCTTTAATAAAAAATCAATGTTTTTTGTTTTTTAACTTTAGTTTGCATAACAGCTAATTATTTATTATTATTTTTTTTTGGTATTAAGGTGACCTCTTTGGTCATTTGGC
This sequence comes from Cetraspora pellucida, assembly GCA_910591915.1. NCBI lineage: Eukaryota > Fungi > Glomeromycota > Glomeromycetes > Diversisporales > Gigasporaceae > Cetraspora > Cetraspora pellucida. The sequence goes on along the minus strand of CAJVQA010001206.1, from coordinate 1,427 downwards.
TTTTATTAATCATTTATTGGTATTGTGGTTCGATGAACCACTACAAAAGAGTGTACAATTGGCTATACATATAACTTTTCTATATTACCTATTTTAAGGAGTCTGCCTGAAGGTTCTCTACCAATTTTCATATCTAATACCTTTGCTTAGGTGTTCTATTTTAAACCCTCTGAACCTGTAATCTGTATTAACATTACTGGTCATCTCAGATGCCCAGATCATCATCCTCAACCTTAGGATTACTTTATCCTTAAGGTAAATCTTCTAGAGCCTTCTGTACCTATTTTTATAGCTGATCTAGATATTACTATAGCAGAACTAACACTTGTAGTTAGGGCTAACTATTAAACTGCTATGCTCTTGTAGAGTTCACTTAAACCCTAGCATCTACTTCACAGCATAACCTCAGTACTTTAGTATACCTCTGCCTTTTCCTTTGCCTTTGTATCAAACTTCCAATCCAGATAGCCTGTATAGGACTACGAATAGTCTATTGGTATATCAGATCAGCCTGATATCCTTTTCCTTTGGTTCATTCTGGCAGCCTGGTTGGTGGTATCTTCGAGACTTCTAACCCAGAGGTTCTTGCCTGTCCGGCTACTAGGATCAGGTACTAGACCTTGGTATCTGTTTCACTGAGCTAGCCTTTACAGTAGGGCCATCGATAATCCAGCTACCTCTCTACTTGGGTCTTCTCAAATAGACTTCTTGTTATCCAATTTCAACAGATTTATACAGCCACAAGGACTTATCTAATGTTTGCACTGCCTGATATATCAGTTTGCATTCCTCTGTATAACTCCAATATTGCACAGATGCCCCATGACCTGCCAGTCATACTGGTGCGACCACCATTACAGGTATCCTAACTCAATCATTAGTAACAGTTGCTGTAATACAAATATTACATAGGTGATTATCCAAATTTTCACCATCGATGGGATTTAAACACCCAACCTACCATTTGAGGAGTTGACAACCTGACCACTTCACTAGGTCACTACATCTTACAGCTAATTATTTTGTTTTACAAACAACTAATATTTTTTATAAATAATTTTTCTTTAAAACAAAAACACTATTGATCTTATTTAAAATTATTTTTTAAATCAAACAGTTAGAGTTTTTTTTATACTTAAATAGTTAATTAGTAATAAAAATTTTAAAATAGAAATTTATTATTTTTTCTTTATTTTTGTTCAATATTATATTAAATAAAGAAGATTTTTTATTTTTTTTAAATAAAGAATTTATTATTATTATTATTATTATTATAACTATCTCTAATGTAATTTATATTATAATATATTTATCAACTCTCTCTGCTGATCTTCAATTCCAAAACAAGAGAAAACAAAATACAAAAACAACAAGAAAACTGGCTAGCAAACACCCTTTAGGTGACTAACAAAAAAGCTGTATTAGGA
>CAJVQA010001205.1:0-26907 GCA_910591915.1 Cetraspora pellucida | reverse complement strand
GTCTCTAGCCAGACTTGAACTGTTGACCTTGACTGTGGGGGCATGGGAGCTTAACCGCTAAGCTATGGGACCCACACTCTATATATATATATTTATATTTTAAAACCTTTAATAATATTATTACTAAGAATGACCTAAGTATTTTGGTATGCTAAAAGTTATATCAAAAGTTATACTAAAAGTCAAAAGTCTACTAAAGTTAAAAATCTTATTAAAAGTCAAAAGTCCTACTAAAAAATTAAAAATTTTACCAAAAATCAAAATTCTTATTAAAAATCAAAACTTTTATTAAAAATCAAAAATCTTACTAAAAGTTTTACTAAAACTCAAAAGTTTTACTGAAAGTCAAAAGTCTTACTAAAAATCAAAAATCTTACCAAAAGTTAAAAATCTACTAAAAGTTAAAAATCTTATTGAAAATTAAAAGTTTTACTAAAAGTTAAATTCTTACCAAAAATTAAAACTCTTATCAAAAGTTGAAACTCTTATTGAAAGCAAGGCTAATTATATTTTGACATAAATAATTTTTTGAAATTAAAAAAGTTATATGATCTTTACACTTAAAATTAATCGATAGAATTTTTAAAAATTCTATTAATCAATTTTAAGTACAGAAATCATATGATTTTTAAATTCAAAAAAGTGTCTATATCAAAATATGATTAATCTTAACTTTTAGTAAGGATTTTAAATTTCAATTTTTGATAAGACTTAAACTTTCAGTAAAACTTTTAATTTTCAATAGGTCTTTTAACTTTTAGTAAGACTTTTAACTTTTAACATTTTGGTAAACTAAATCCTGTTTGTAAATAAACTTTAATTTGAATAGGTATTAAAAATATAGTATCTAACAAAACTAATGTTTAATAAGCAATTTTATAGTAAATTAAATATAAAATCCTTTTTAAAAAATCTTGTTATTAAAAAAATAAAATAATAATTTCTTTGATTCAGTGAAAATTATTAATTATAAAATATAATATCAAATTTTTTAATTGTATAAATTACAAAATATTTTTATTATTAAAACTTAGATTTTTAACAATTTTAAAATTTCAAGTTTTTATTATATTTTTACTATGTAAATTTTGTAAAATTTAATTATAAGTTTTATATTATATTAAAACTTATATTTTTTTATAAATAATTTTTTTTTTAAATATTAAGCTAAGTACTTGTGATTCAGAATTTTATTGATAGTATATTTGACTAATGGATAAAATAATTTTTTTATTTTATGTTACCTTTAAAATATAATAATATTATTTTAATAATTTTAGTTAAATTTTTTTTAAAAATTTTTTTAAATTTTATATTTAATTTTAAAGTCAAATTTACAAATTTTATATGTTTTACATATGAAATTTTTAATCATAAATTTTATAATTTAAAAAAAAATAAATTTCAATTTGTTTGACTTAATAAAACTCACATATTATAGAATATAAACATTGAATTTACCAATTAAATTAAACTTTAATTTTAAAATAAAAAGAATATTGACTTTTATGATCAATTTTTTATATGTTTTACTATAAAATTGATCATTGGGTGCTACTTTTGTTGGCTACTGTATCTACTTTCAGAGCCATCCTTAATCACCACAGGTCGTCATTGGCATCTAATTTATTTACCCTATGCTATCTATAACTACAATATAGAATGTATATTGTTTAAATACTTGGTCTCTTATTATTGTTTTCCACTATGAGCAAACCTAAAATAATGCTGCAGAAGTCACAGTATCCGATTCACGTGTCTTGCTATATTTAAGTAGATCTATATTGAGAAATTTTGTTATTTTTTCTTTACTTTTTTGCATCGATTTGAGCATTTTTATTTTTCTGCTCAAGTTATATTTTTTGGGGTATATTTTTTTGTTACATGAATTTTAATACTCAATATTTTGTCACATGATGTTCGAAACTTTCTTCATTGGATTTATTAAAATGACACATCATAACTTGGAGAATGTTGATTATCTCAGTCAAAATCTATATTCACATATTAGTAGTCAGATTCAGTGTTTAATATCTAATGTTCTTAATGTTCTTAAGAACCTTTAAAAAAATTTAAGAACATTGCATCTAAAATTTATGTTCTCTTTTGAGAACAATCTGAGAACATAAAATTTTTAATTTATGTTCTCATAATATACATATTAAAATATTATAATTACTGTTTTTTTTTGTTTTTTTTTTTAGCAAGAACATTAAAAATGTTTTGAGAACATAAAATTATCAGTTAATGTTCTCAAAATACAAAAAAAATTTCTCAGATATTTTTCACTGGTCAGATTTTTTAAATTTTGGGGTAATTTGCAAATACGCCGTAATGCACAATAGTACGTACTTTGAAGTGTATAAATAAGTTACATGGGCAATTGATTTAAATGAACTCAAAAATACCGTTCCTAATGTATCATCGGTACTGTTCCTGATAGTGTGATAAGGTAATAAACTAATATTAATTTACATAGGGTTCTAAAAAAAGAGACCTCAAAAATACTATGCAACTATAGTGAAGTATATAAAAAAAGCTAAGGTTGGGGTTCGTTTTAAATCCCTATCAGGAACAGTACTCATCAAGATTGGACCGATGTCCAAACAAATGTCATGTATTTTCACATAATAATTAGCCAATTAAATCATAAGTTTTAAAAGAATAAAAAAATACAAACGAAGCTATAAACGAATTTAATTGCATATTATGCCACCAAGTAAGAAATGTATCTTTATTTCGTTTATTAATTAAATAATAAACAAACCCCAAATCATTACAATATATAGAAAACCCAATCAATAATCAACGTCTAATTCTATATCCAAAACCCAATGTATATGCACATCTTACATAGTCTTTAAAATTCAACATTACATGGTCTCTAATACACAACACTTATACTATTGTAATAGTTTTATACGTATGCATTCTTATTTCTATTTTAAGAAATGTACAAAAAAAATTTATGTAGTTAGTTCATATTTTATTAAGTAATTTGTATATAAATTTGCTTTGAACTTTTAAAAGATTATTTATGAAGATTTAAATAAAACATCGTGAAAACTAACAGTCTAACGCACATTACGTTTGTTTAATCGTTGTTTCAACTTTTCTTTGATTTTTATCACCCAAATGTTCAAAATTTGTAGTTTGGTATTTTGTAATTACTTACTTCTACATACACTTTGTAAAGAAACGGTCATATAAAATTTGTGGTTTCAAAGGAATTCAACCGATATTGTTAAAATACAGTACGAAAACTTCAAGTTCACTTAGTAAGCTTGCTCATGTTTCATAGAGACAAAGGCTTACACGAGCCTCGTGAAAAAGTGGTTTAAAATGTATAACGAATCATGAATTGTTTTATTTTATTAGGAATGGGTTTTTTGCACATGAGCCAATCAAACATAATACGAAAATCATATGATTTTTGATTGACTATTATATTTGGTGTGATCGACACGCATGACATTGTTTTGACAAACCTTTTTTTTTAAATTTTGAGTTAATAAATAAACCTTTACGAGTTTCAGAAATTTGATCATTGGCATGCACAAGAAGACATTAAAGATTTTGAAGAGGAAGATATCGAAGCGAAAATATCGAAAGATATTGGAAAAAAGGATATTTAAAGTAAGTTTTGATTATTAGTAGTCAACCTTTAAAATTGCTTTTGCGCGATGCTAGGTTCGACTGCCTGAGCTAAATACTGAAAAGAATTTAGTAAGGGTTGTTCATTCTTAGGACACAAAAGTAATTTTAATGAAGTTTTTATAAAACCTACGGATTCTGTAGGAAGAATCAGTTATGATTTTTATTTTTGAAAAAAAACTTTTTGTTAGGCTATGAAAATCTTACTACTTAATGACTAGTCATTAACCAATTTCTTATTTATTTTAAAAACAATGAACCAGATCAAATAACGTACAAATTTCTGGTATGTCGTGATTCGATCAAGTAGAAGTTATCATTTTTTGAAACTTCTATTAATCCACGACCACCGGTTAAATATGCGGACACGAATCATAAAAGAAGTCAAAAGAATGCTTACTAAGATGAGTAAATTCTAATAAAAAAAATTTAAAACATTCACAGAGCTGACTAGTACTGACCTTTCTTTTTTTGTTGTCAAAGGTGGATATTTCCTAGGTGAATTGAAATTTGTTGTTGAATTCATTACATTGGGTATGTTTGTAATATTGGGTCACCACGTTTCGAAATAAGGAATAGAAGATTTGGCGTGTTTATTGGTTTGTTATAATCTTCTTGACCCTCTTGCACACCATTGAGATAAGAATTTTTTTATGTTTTTATATATTACTACATTTTATTAATGTTCTTATAACAGTTTCAATTAGAGTTTCACTCATCTGCATCTAATCAAGTAATTAGGAACGATCATCGATTGTGACACCTTCGATCATGGTTACAGCTTATTTTGTCCATGACATTCCGGCGTTTATCCTAGATTAACGGCTATTTAATTGTCATGTATTAAAGGTCTTGTGATTTGGAACTTTGTTGTATAAAGGTGAGTCACACAATCTTTCTCAGTTCTTTTCGCTTTCCAAAGCTTTACTCAAACTCGATGGCAATTTGCATGTCAGGGTTCATCAAAGTTTCTTCCCGAACTCACGTTATTCATTATTACTTGAGTCCTGCTATTTATGCAACTTAATTTTCTCGAATCTCAGAATCAATGATTTTTTATGTGTTGGTTTTAGCATCTCATTCTAACGTTTATTCGTCTTGTATCACCAGTTTTGCTTGCCAGAATGACCCACCGAAATTCTCATCCGATTTCTTAGGTTCAATTAAGCGTCCTACAATCTTTCATTTAAGCTGTCAATGAATTCGTTGTCTTGTTCGGAACTTTGATAGGAAATAGCTATCAGATGGTTCGATTGGTTTTTCATCCGTGTTTTTACTATTTTTATTAATCTTATTTATTTTTATTATGCTAACTGGTTCAAATTCATTCTTTTTTCAGGTTCCTCTGGGGTCGAATACGTGAGAATTTATTCAAAGCGATGTAAGTATCTGAGCCTTTGATTCTTCTTTTCTATGTGCTTCAGTTCATTCAGAACTTTAACCGATATTTGCTTTTTATGTCTAAATTCGATGTGGTATACAAGGAGACGAAGCTTTGTCGTTAGCACGTTTTTCTGACTCTTTCATTCGGAATTTAAGCGACTAGTTTATTTTCTACATTAAATTCGGCATCTTTGGTATCATGTTGCCCAGAATTATTTAGGTATTGTTTTTCCACCTTTAATTATTATTTTCATTCCACTTGATCATCTTTCAAATTTATTAATTTTTCATCCACAGCTCACAGGCGCAGTCAAAAAATTCTCATTTACGTAATATATATTAATCCATGTTTTTTTTTAAAGAAAGGAAACTGTAAGGCTTGGTTTCTTATGCATGCGTACATACATATTCTCTCTGGCACTACCTGGAGTTCCACATGGTATCCAATGGAAGGTTGAGTTATTTCTAGAGTTAATAGGCGAAATCATTTTGCGCAAGTGGCGAAAGACGAAACCTCCTGGCGAAATACGAAACTCTAGCGAAATAATGAAATTCCCGATGAAAGGTAAAACCCCAGCAAAAAGCGAAACCATGGGTGAAGGCCAGAACTCTCAAATCCATCAGGACTTTGGAAAGGCGAGCCATACTGACGAATAAAAATATTTTGCATGTGGCTTATATGTGTGTCGTCAAGGGAAAACATGCCATCGAGATTTCAATTATATTTGTACCGGACATAGTCACTAATAAATCAAATAGATTTGTCCGATACAAAATAAAATTAAATGCCCAATGACAGTTTTTTCCTTGACGGCACTCATATAAAGAAATGTACAAAGCAAAAAACCAAGCGATAGTGATAGCTTTTGTTTGTATTCGAATATTATTAAAGAAATAAATTCAGCCTTAAAATTTAAAACCTGAAAATATATTTTAAAAACGTTTATCTATGTATAGATGTATAATTATGTATGTTAAATAAGCTTAAGGCCCTTTATTCAAATATTTAATTTTATTGTTAAACTATTAATATTTTTTCTCTTAATATTTTATTATTGAAAATTTAAGTACTGTTCCTATGTAAGTATTCATTAACATGATTATTACTGACAATTATTTTCCGATGTTTACTCTAATTTTAATTTTTGAGTGTTGACTTATAATAGACCATCTATAATACAATTTAGACCATTAATGATAGAAAAGTACTAAATATTATATTTACCTTAAGTAAAAACATGACTTGTGCATATGGGATGAGCTAGTAGAAATGCACATTATTTTCAATGGAAATTTTTTGAATATTTAAACAAAAATAACTTAGCAAAAACTTAATTAAATTTAATAACTTTTAATTTTATATGGTGTTAGAATTGTTTTTAAAAATTTCATTAATTTTGATAAAGTTATTGTTGAGTTATCTTTGTTTAAAGTTTTAAAAAATTTACTTAGAAAAAATATAATGAATTTCTACTAACTCATACTCATATATTATGTGTTAAATTAAAATTTATTATACCATAAAACCGCAAAATAACGTTGTATTACATAAATTACAATTTTACATTACATGTAATTTTACGTAAGTTACAGAGAATCAATTTTCATGTTAACTTTCACACGTTATACATAAAGTACTAGGTTTACAAAATTTTGGCCAGCATTATTGCATCGATTGATTTGAATGTACGATTCGAAATGTAAAACCTAAATCGCTGAAAATTTGATCTCAGAAACTAAATATCATGTGTTCAAACTTACAATTACAAAAATTACGTAAAATTACTGTAATTTAACAACCCTACGTGCAGGAGTAAAGTTATGAATTTTGGCCTTAATTTAGGCAAAAATTCATAACTTTACTCCTGCACGTTATTTCGCGGTTTTACAGTATAGAGTTTTAATTACTAGAATTCGGAGTAAATATAGTAGGTAGGTTAGTCATGTTACAAAAAATTGTCAGTTCTATAATTTACACGTCATTCTAACTATATTTAGATTATTATTTTTGTACAAAATTATCTAAATCTCAAAAAATTTTGCATACAAGTCTTTATAGTAACTATAGATCCTTTAAATCTTAATATAAATTATAATTAAAAACTATAAAGATGAGTTTATTTGTATTTTTAAAACACACTGCTTAAATAAGCATAATATTACCTTAATATTCTCTAGTTAACAAAATATAGATCTATTTATTATAACTCAAAAACAAGTTTGATTTGCAAGAAAAATTCAAAATTTTTTGATGTTTTGGGCTTGTAAAATTTTTTTTTGTTATGTTAAAGTAGAAATTTTATTAGATAATAGAAGTAATTATATTAAAGATTTCTAAACTATATTTGAGCTATTTATTTAAGATATACAATTTGACATTACATCTCCATTTCTATATAACACTATTATTAATTATTTTAAATTAATTTTAAGCATAAAAAGGTTAGAAAAAACCTAAAATGATAGTCTTGGCATTTAGCAAATACAGTTAATAAATGTATAGCCTAGAATTAACCAGTTTTTAATAGAAATAGTTGGATTTATGGTAGGTATATTAATAGTATTAGAATTAAATTGAGAAGATAAAGTTAATATATTTTTGAATATTTAGATTTTTTAATTATGTTATGAGCTTTTTCATATTTGTTGTTGAAAAATGTTATGTAGCAGTTATATATATTAATGAAATCAATTTAAGAAAATAATTGATAGGATTATAAAGAAGGATATTATTGTTTTATAAAGTAATATATTAACATTATCATATTAAGATATAGAGAAGGGATTTTTGATAAGATTGAGAAAGTAAGAGTGTAGTGGAGCATTTGTTTGTTGTGACAAAATAGTATGGATTTTGTCTGAAAGTTTAGAAGAGATATTTAATTGTTGAGTAGTATTTGAAATTAAAGTTTAAAGAATTTGTTAAAGATTATATTTTTTGTTTGGAACATGCAAAGAGATATGATATATCTTTAAGAGTTTAACAATAGATGTAATTTGGAATAGTATATAAGAGTGAATATTATAAATTAAGATTTTATATAGTAGGTAGGTTGTTATTAATAATTTTAAAAGAGAATATTGTCAGAGATAAAACCAACACCTCATGAAGCCTGCGAAATAGACATCATTGTGGCATATTTACCTAATTAGAGTTGCTCATAATGATCCATCTGAAACATGTGTGCCTGGCCCCAAAAGATGTCATATAAAAGTATATAAGCCTTTATGCAGAACCCAACTACTCCCTAATTGAAGCAAGGTTGACCTGGACCAACCTGTTGCACTGGGAATGGATGTTGACTTCATCTGTCTTACTTGGGTTAGGTATGAGGCGATGCCAAGGGGGTGCAATTGAAGACAATACAATAAGTTCTGGCCCCAGGATCATGTAACTGAAACATTTCTCAATTGAAGCCATGAGAAATGTTAAAGTAATGAAAGGCTGTGTGGAAGGGGTTAAAGGTTATAACAAATAAAATTGGAAAGTATTAGTAATAATGAAGAGAGTCATAGTCTTGTGCAGGCTCTTCTCTTGTTAAATTTATTATAAAAAGAGTGGAATTTCCTTCTTCTGAAAGGCATCTCAATACAGTTCAGAATCATACAATAATTCACTACAAAAAGTACATATTAGCCCTTAACAATATAATTGTATTCCCTTACAAAAATCTTAATAAAAGTTAATAAAGCTCTTTTTAAACTTGTAAAATAAACCTACATTCTTTTAAATTCGTAATACTTATCTTGTAACACTCCTCTATGATCACCTTGACCTTGTGCCAAATCATAAAACTGCCTCTATTACCTTTGAGAAATGTTATGCGGCATAACCATTTTTCTAGTGACAATTCATCACATTTGCCCTATCTCTGAACTCATCTATTAAACCTGTCACAATATATAAAATTTTTGATCATTATTTAAAGAAGTAATAATATCAACATTTGTTGATCATTTAATAGAGAATGGGTTTTGAAAGGATTTAAGTTATAATCAAGAAAGAAGTGATTGTATAGTAATTGTATTTTATAAAATAATTGGATTTTAGTAGATATTATATAGTTATATTATTTAAAATAATTGGGAAGTAATATTATAAAGTTAGATTTAATAAAGTGTTTCGAGATATCTTGTTTAACTAAGAGATTAGCTTGATTATGAAAAGAATTAATAGAATAGGATTTAACTTTATAAAAGAATATTTTGAGAAATTTTATTTAAATAAAATATTAGATAATTTAATATATAAGAATTTGTATAAAGAAGAAAATAATTGAATGTTTTTTAAAACTGATAGATTGTTGAGATATATATTGCTTTATAAGTTTATTAGTAGAATAAGTAGAAGATAAACAATTGCTTCAAGTTCTGCCTGAGTAGAGTCAAAATATAAAGAAATTATACAGTTTAATTTGATTTGAATATTATGTTCAGAGATCCATCTAATACTAATTTTTGAATGTGATGTTTGTGAATTAATAATTAAGATATCTGTATAGAAATAAGTATTATTTAGAAGATTTTTAGTTAATAGAAATAGATTAGTAAGTTAGTTTAGATAATGAAAAGAAGCTATATTTTTTTGAATTATTTGAATTTTTGTGTTAAGAATATAAATAGTTGGTATTTAAGATAATATAGAGATTAAAATTACTTGTTGTTAAATATTAATAAGTACATGAATTTTATAATTATCAATATAGAATAAATAGTTGTTATTCTTTTTTAATGATTTAATATGAGAAATATTAATAAAGATTTAAAATATTAGTGTAAATAAGTTAGTAGAAGTTAGGAATATTAAATTAGAAAAAATATTATAAAAGAAGAAAAAGTTAAATGAATTTTTTATAAAAAAAATTTGTGAGTTATTAAAAACAAGAGACTATTTATTTAATAATAATAGTGATAAAAAGTGATTATGTTAAAGGAATTAGTAAAGATATTAATATTTGGTAAATTAAGATGTAGTTATATTTGAGAATTTGTATTGTTTTAAATAAGATTGAAGAGCCAAGATAGGGTAGGTCCATGAATGGATTTCTTAGTATATATATATATTATTTTATAGTAGAATATATAAATTATCAGCTGTTATAAGCTGTTTAATAAAAAATAATTTATTGTTTGAAGACTGTTAATTAGAGAATAAGAAATATTAGATGAAAGAATATCATATATTATTTTTGTAAATATAGAAATATCAAATGGTACTGAATTTAGTAAGTTATTAAGTAAGAAAGAAATATTAAAATTATTTAAAAGTAAAAGTTGAAAGATGAATATAAAGTTTTTGATTTTAATAAAAACTTGAAAGCAGTATTTGGAAGAAAGAAGAATTGTCATATTTTAGTTAGCCAATTTTTAATTTTGGTTACATCAATATATTTAAGAAAAGGAGTAGTATGAAAAATGTGTTTCATTATAGATATTGCTACATTTTAAATTAGATATTAAAGAGTTAAAAGTTTAAATAATAATAAATTAGTAAGAAAATATTGAATGTATTTTTTTCATGATGATATATTTTTTTTGTTATAATAGAAAGTAAATATAAGAGTTTTTGTTGTGTTTTTAAAATTAATAAGATTTGTAAAAGATATTCTAATAATAGTTGTAGTATTATATTGAAAAAAATAGAGATTTGTTTAGATATAAGTTTTTTAAATTTAATTAAAACATGAAAGTTTTCAATTTTGTTTCAAAGCATCTCATATATTGATTTAGTTGAACTATTTCCATCAAAATAGATACCAAGTTATTATATAGTTTTATAAGGTTTATATAAAGGTATTATTTAATTATTATAGTAAAGGTTTGGTATAGTAGGGTTTAGTTTGTTTTTGTTTCGAAAGATATGTAAAAGGTCAAATTTAGTTGAATTAATTTCAATATTATTTAAATTATAAAGTTTTTGAGTATCATTAAGAATAATTTAAAGCAATTCAGAATTTTTATTGTACTAAATAGTGTTATCTATAATGGCCATAAAAGGTATTGATATAGAGAATAATAGAATATTTGAAATGATATATTTTTTTTTTTTACCTCCCTTCGCTATCCTGAAGGTTCTTAGACACCTTTAGGATCTGTCACATCTCTTAAAGGCCAGAGTTATCATTCTGTGAAGATCATTGAATGGTGTATGGCCTTTGCATGTCACTGAACTTGTGAGATAACTCATGCTTCATTAAGTCTGCCATATGATGTCCTGGATCTCTGGCTTCATGGTATAAGACCTACTATTCTTTTTGGTCTGCAGTTCCCTAACTTCACATAACCCACTAGTCAGATTGTCTGTATATTTCAAAGGCCTTAATTCTACCATTATGTATTCTTAAATCAGGCTCTCTCAATGTTAGTGTCATTTGTTGACGGATTACGTCTTATCTGGTTGTCCCCAACCCTATGGCTATGCTGGTGACTGCATTCTTTTTGTATGAATTTTGTTCTTGCTTTTAAATGGAAGTCCTCTGCAGATCTTTTTTTCAATCATGGTCCTGGCAGAGTTGTTGTCGCCCTTTGAACTCGAATTCATGACTTTGCGATTGAGACCTGGGAGCGCTAACTACTGCGCTATCAACTCACGGGTCTTGAAATAATATTAAAAGGTGAAGAGAAGGAAATTTTGAGTAGGTGATTGTTATATTTGCTATAAATAAAGATAAGAATAGGATCATAGTAGATTTTTTAAATTAAAGGTAAATAAGTTTTACCTTGTTCAATTTCTGATTTAATATGAACAAGTAATATAAAGCTATATGTAATAATAATTCTTACTTGTTAGTTTGTATGAAGTTTAGTAATAAGTTAAATTCTTTTTAAAGGAATACCAATTCTTTTATAAGTATCTTGAAGTTAAGATATATTAATTTTATTAAAGTCTTTGAATATGTCTTGAAACATTATTCATGTTTCTTTATTAAAGTGATTATAATATTTAATAGTATTTTTAAGGATTTGTATTAGAATATACAGTATATTGATGAGTTTTTAGTAGCTGCAAAGTTAAGATTAAAAAAAAGATTATTGATATTAATAATATCAAGTTTTTGTATAAAAAGTTTTGTAAAATATTTTTTTATAGGTTCTATAATTAAGATAGAATGAACTTAATTAAGTGTAAAGTTTCATGAAGATTTTTTAGAATAATAAAGATGTTAAATGTTTTCCAATCTGATGTAATTTATTGAAGTTGAAAATATTTATTAATCAATAGTTTAAGAGAGATTTGGCCAGAAAAGTCAACATATTTAATGTATTCATAGTTAGTTTCAAGAGATTTAGTAGCTTTTTAAAGAAGAAGATTTTGAATAGTATTTTGTTATTTATCATTAAAAATATCAGTAAATAAGTTTTGATAGTGTGGTTCAAATTCATGATAAGGTTGGTAAAGTTCATAAATATTCAGAATTAGGTTGAATTTGTGAAAGAGGTTTTTTGTTAAAGTATTTAGAAAAATGAGTATAAATAACTTGTTTAATTTGATCTTCTTCTGTCAGTAGGGTGTTAGAGTTAGTAATCTGTTAATGTATATACTATTGTATTTTTTAAGAATTTTTTTAAAGAATTTTTTGGTTGTAAATAAAAAAGTTGATTATGGTCTTCAATTTTTTGTTGAATTTCTTTTTAGGTTTGTTATTAGTAATAAATATTAAGTGCTAATTTAATTTGAATAAATTCTTGTTTAATAGTAGATTGAAGATTATCAGAAGTTTGAGATTGAATAATAAAATTGTAAAAATATTTAATATTATATTCATGAAGAAGATTATAGAGATTAGAAGATTATAAATAATTTTTAAGGTATTGTATTTGTTTGTATTTATAATAGAGTGAATAATGTTTAAATAGTTTATCTAATTTGATTTTATAAATAATTTTGATTTTTTTATAAGGAATGTTTTTAGCAATAGCTTTGAAAAGTGCTTTAAGTATTTTGTTCCAAACTAAATTAAGTTTATTTTCATTAGTAATATTTGATATTTTAGTTTGAAGTTGTTAGAGGCTTTATGATGTTTAGTTTGTTTGGTTTAAATAATTTTTAAAGTTTTTTTTAGAACAGTTTTTTTAAAAAAAGTTTTTTCTTATATGTTGTTTAATAGGTTTTATTTTACTAATAGTTATAAATATGTTGAGAGTAATAATTTTGTAATCAGATTCAGAAGAAATATCTCAAGAATATTAGTATAGTCAATTTAAGATATGCTTAGATTTGTTTATATTTGGTTAATTTTATTGTTTGATATTGAGCAAGTAAAAGTAAAGTTGTGAGTTAAAAGAAAGAAAAGTTAATATATATATTTAAATTAATAACTAATTAGATATTTAAGAATTTGAGATTATGAAATAGATGTGTTTTTAGGAGGATTCCTATTTAAGCATAGATTAGAAATATTATTAAAATCATTAAGTATTATAGTTGATAGTTAGAGTTGTTGCAAAGTTGAATAATTTGTTTTTGGATTTTATAATATAGTTGTTTTTTCTTTGCTGTTGAAGAAAAATTTGGAGAATTTAAATAAAATTGTTCTTGAAATGTAGGTCAAGACCAATTAAATAGCCATTATAGTTGTGTGTTCTAGCTACATGTTTGAAGATTCTGCTATATATAAAAATTCTAATATCTGCTTAATGAGAATTTTTATATAAATTCCAAAAGCTGTTATAGTTTTGAAGGTCTTTGTTAATATACTTTCCTTCTTTTGAAGTTAGATATGTTTCTGATAGATCAAAGATATTAAAATTATGTTGGTTGATAATATTAATAAGTGAAAGTTTTTTTGAATATTAAAGTAAACCATTAATGTTTAGAGAACCAATTTTTATAGGAATTGAGATAATAGATAAAAGAGTTGTTTATAGAAAAAATATATTATTAGTAGTTATAGAGTTAGAGTTATATAAATTGGAAGAAGTAAGATTTGAATTATTATTATTGTATATATTGAAGAAAATACTATATAAGATAGTATGAGAAGTTGAATATTGAAAATGTGATTTAATAGAAAGATTATTGTATAGATAATAATATAAACTTAAAAGAAATATATGATTAGGTAGAAGTTTATGTTTTAGATTTTTATAGATATATGTTTCAGTAGGTGTATTTTTAATAAAATTTTAAAAGAGTTGTTAAAGAAGTTATTTTTTAAATATTGAATAAAAGATTATAGTTAATTAAGAAAATATTATAAAGAAGTGGTTCTTGAAATTAGGTAAAAAAATTGAATTCAAGGAATAATAAGATATTTTTGCAAAGTTGTTCACTGTTTTAAGCTTGGCTTGTACAGCTGCAAAAGATACTAAAGTCTATTCAATATGTTGTATCTGACTATCATTAATTCAGTTTTCTATGTAAACTTGTAAAATTTTTTTATAAGTTATAGTTTATGTTATTACAATTCATTTTAGATTTTAATATTTATTATAAAAAGAACTATTGTTAATATTATCTAAAATAATCATTAATAAGAGTTAAATACTTTTTTATCTTTATTACTTTTTAATTTTTTGAATTTAATTAATTCATTTTAGTTATATAATTTAATACTAATACTGTTAAATTTTTTTATTTAATAATAATAACAAATAGAAACTATAAATATTAGTAATATGTATATCAGGATGATACATAATTTAGAATTAATATATATTTATAATTATACTATTTTTTAGCATAATATTATATTTACATTTTTTAGTAAAATATCAAATATATTAAGTATATTTAATTGTTTTATAATATAAACAAATAAGTATATAGATAACAAGTAATTTATAAATTAAGTTTTTAAATCAAATATAATGGAAACAGTTTAGTATTAAGTAAATACTAATTAGTGTAAAGGCTGATTAATATAAAAATAAAATTTTTATTGTTGCCAAATTGATTAGTAATATTTTATTTTAAAATAAATATAATTTTAAATTTAAATTTAGAAAGTTAATTATATTTAAAAATTGCTAAAAATTAATTAAAAAAAATTTTAAAAAAATTATTTTTATTTTTTAAAATTAAGATAACCTTTTTGGATTTTTGATTTTATTAATACTTTTTAGATATAGAATGTAATAACTTAGTAAAGTGGACAAGTTGTCACTTATCCAAGTAACAGCTTAGAAGTTTAAATCTAACTAATAGTAAAAATTTAAATTTCCATTTGTGTTATAGCAACTGTTTCTAATATTTAGATTAAGATACTTGTAATAATAGTTATATTAGCATGACTAACAGGCCATAAAGCATCTGTGTAACTTATTATATAGAGGAATGCAAATAGCATCAAAAGGTGCAAACCAAGATAAGTTCTTGTAGTTATATAAATTTGTTAAAATTAGGACACAAAAAGCCTATTAGGAAGACCTGAGTAAAAAGATAACACAGATCTTTAATAGTACTATTATAATAGTTAAATCTAGGTTATTAATTCTCAAGTGGCAGGTCTAAGGTTCAATTTTCACAGACAACAGATTTTGGAAATTATACTTGTGTTACAATAACTGTCTCTTGCTGATTAGTTGGGTTTTGGGCATCTGTAATCTTAGGTACACCAAGTCAGATTCTATTTAATATTAGGAGCTTAGAGCATTTATGCAAAATGTAATGTTATATGTACATAAAGAAATGTAAAAAACTGATATTGTATAAGGCTTTAATACAAATTTGTGATAAAACCACTAAGCATAAAAGGCTAAAAAACTAAGAAGATGAAAACTTACTTGGAAATCTTAAGTAAAAAGGTAGCACAAACTTTTAATAGTGCTGTTAGACTGATAAAAACCATAAAATACCTTAATAGAAATCATTAGATAAACCAAATAACAGATATATAAGAAAAGCATATGCATCAACCAGGCTGCTAAAATTGCTAAAAAAAGGATATATAAGTATACTATACTGGGCTATTTGAATTGGAAGTCTAAAGAGTTTGTTGGTTCTGAATTGTGGCTAGTAGAAAATAATAAAAAAGAAGTTGAAAAGATAGATACTAGTGTTTGGATGAACTTTACAAAGGTAATAGTGGTTTAATGATAAGCCTAACCACAAGTGTTAATTTCAACCATAGTATCAAACTAGATTAGTGATAAAAAGAAAATATGGCTCACTCTGGTAGATTTAACTCAAGAATAAAAATAGTTTAAGAATTATAGTCCTATAGTTAAATATAAATAAATCTGGGTCTGTACCTGATGAAATTAATACTAGAGTTAGATCAAATTTTTTGTTTATTATTAATTTTAACTTACAGATTTGCAAGTATTATATATTTTGTTTATTACTTATTTGGCATATTGTGTAATTATCATATCTTTTTATTTGTTATATTTTGTTATTTGTTATATTTTTCTTTATATATTCTTATTTGTTACATCTTTATATTTTTTAATTTCTTTATATTCAAGATTTTATAATCTACTTCATTTTTATTTTTAAGCAAAAATGCCAACTCTTATTAATGAAAATTTTAATTTTTATAATATTAACTACTATTATGCCAAATATAAAAATTATTTTACTATAAAAATAATTAAAAAATCTTAATCTTTATGTTTTTTTTGCAAACTTCAGTCTAATAAATTAAAATACTTTTTTAAAATACATTATTATATTAAAGTTTCCAACAACTTATTATTATTTGTCTTTATAAACCACAAATTCTATAGAATTTCTCATTTTATATCTCCTGATCAACTTATAACTCAAACTTTTATTATTATTTCTTTAAACTAATTAAGAAATTATTAATAAACTACTAGTTTTATTTAATTCCAAGTATTAAATAACTAGTTATTTTCTTAACTAAATCTTATATTATATTTTTTAACTTTTAAATAAACTCTATATTAACTGCAATTATTATATGCTCTTAATATTATTATATATGTCTTATATGCAAAATTAAAAACATTTTTTAATTTTAACTAAACAAAACAATTATGCTGTTTATATAATTTTTAAAAATTATTTAATTTATAGGGTTTATATTCTGGTTTATTAAATATCAAACTCAAATCTCTTTTTTTTTATATTTTAATAACAAATAATTACAATTATAATTAAATTCAAACTAATTGGTCTAAATATTCAAATTTATTCTTTTATTCTTAAACAACAAATTATTTTTGCTCTTATCAAAACATATAATGCAGCTGCCACTTCTAAAAATATAATGTTCTTCATATTTGGACTATCTTTAAAGGAGAATAATAACAATAGGCAGGCAGTAAAGCCTAGTGTAAGCAAATCTGTAGAAGACACTAAATATAATGTCTCTAATACTAATACTTCAACTTCTTTTGAGACAAATACTTGTTATAACAAATTTTTAAAACAATACTATCTAACACAATTTATAACACTTAATGATTTTATCAAACACTTACACCAAAATTTTTTCTTTAACCCAATCAAAATATTAGTTAACTTTGATAATACAGAAACACATATTTATACTAAAATTACAAATTCTATTATTTTTGATCATATAGTTATAAATCCTATTTGATATAAATTCTATGAATATTTGTCTATTTTAATATTTTAAAAACAAACAACATCAAATCATAGTAGCTATCATTTTTCAAACTCCAATATTTCAAAAATACAGTCTAGCAATAACCAACTTTACTTATCAATTAGTACACACAATGTTCGAAGATTTAATGAAAACCTGAAACAACAAATATGAAAAGACTACTGGCTCTCTAACAACCTTAGCATTATCAGTATAATAGAAACCAAATTGCAGCCAACAACTCAATTACTAAACTACAAAAACCCAAATCCTTTATATACTTATAGTCATGCACTAAAGGCCCTAAAGCAAACACAGTTGTTATGATTTACAAGTTTATAAAAACTCATATTTATAAGATACTTACCTTTTCAGAATATGTCATTGCAGTAGACATTCTTTTTAAACATGACTTTAAATTTAAAATCATTTCAGTTTACTTACTATGTGAGAGTATCTAATTAAGACTGTTAGTACAAAACACTGTAATACAATGGCTTCAACAAGCCTATGAATCAAATATTCAGCTTATTATTCTAGAAAACTTCAATGCCTCTGATAAAATTACTTACTCCTTATCAATTAAATATAAGTTGCTTTATTTTCTTTAATACAACAATATGTATAACTTGGCTATGTATACTAATAACTCAACATTTACTTGGCAAAGCAACAGATATCAGAGTAGTATAGATTACATCTGGACTAATTAATGTCTTTTTTAATATCTTAGTTTCTTTAGTACAGATGTTTCTAATACTAGTATTCAAAGTGATCATAAAATTTTAAACTCCTGTTAGCTCTTTCCTTATATATATATAGACAAACTTAGATATTCTACCAAAACCCATAGAAGGACATTCTTATACAAAAACATAAATAAAGATAAATGGCAACAATTTGCAAACCAAATAACATCAAATCTTAATAATAACAAAGCTCTACTCAGCACACAATCCTCAGAATCACTAGAATTTTCCTAGCACAAAATCAAAACAGTATTATCTCTGCTGCTATACAACATATTTCAAATAAAAAATTCACTGTTAGAGACTTTTAAAATATCTTTTTTACAAAGGTATTGTCTTTATATAAACATTTTAAGAAATTAGGCAATATTATTAAACAAGTCAAATACTCACTAAAAAATTCTACATCTAGACTACATCAATTAATTATCTTATTAATCAAATAAATACATCTAATTAGCTTAATGTTTCACCTTTACCAACTGTTTACAACTTATTGCCAAACTGGCTAGCACTTGCTAAAACTAAATAAAAATAGATTTATTATGCCTGCAATATAGAAAATATCAAAGAAATAAGACAATAGATTAATGATAATATTTCCAAAAAATGTTTCAAACTCCAATTAAATCCAAAATTAATGATTAATAACATACTTAACCATCACAAGAACCCAGTCAAAATTTGACAACATTAGAACAAACAATGATGTAATCACTGACTTTCAAGACATCAAACAGCATATTAAACAACACTTTGACCAATAAACATCCTTTAAACATACTAACTAACAAATCTTTGAATCTAACTAGAAAAAAGAATATAACTGCAAAATGCACATTAACTCTGAGTGGTATAATAATATTATTAAAGAATTTACTATTATTGAAGTAACTAAAACATTATCTCATTTTTTAAACAACAAGGCCTTTGGTCCTTTCAGCATTAGTTATGAAATATTAAAACATACAGATATACTTTTCCTTTAAACAATTACAGCCTTTCTAAATAGATATATTACCTTAAACCAAATTCCTAAGCAATAGAAAGAGAATAGAATTTTTCCAATTTCTAAAAAACCTATTTTTAACTATAACTTAATCAACATCAGACCTATTAGCTTTCTTGAACATGCCAAAAAACTATATACAAAGCTTCTTACAAATTACTTAAACCAAGTACTTACTAAATATAAAATTCTCTTACTCTATAATTACATTGCTCTGCTAGGCAATAGCATAGCTATACACATATATATCTTAAATAATATAATCAAAGATGCATCTTGTAACTCCAAACAGCTTTGACTTATATTCCAAAATATGAACAAAGCATATAATTCAGTTAATCTGAACCTGTTTGAAAAAGCACTAATTCATATTAATATGCCTTCTAAGCTGGTTAACATACTTACTAATCTATTAACAAACTGCTAAAATAGAGTAATTATCAATCTTGGTCTAATCAATCTATATATAATTAAAAATAAAATAAACTAAAAAGAAACAATAACTTCACTATTCTGGCATATTTATTATGATCCACTTATTCACAGAATTGCATTTCAATATAAATGTTATTCATTATCTACAACTTAAAAAATCCACCTTCAACTATCTAGATCCCAAAGCCTTTATGCATCTATATTAGTATTAGCTTATATGAATAATATACTCTAGATAGCAAAAATAAAACAAAAACTAGAACAAATTACTTAAACTGTTTCATCTTTCTGCCTAATAGCCAACATTTAGATTAATGCTATTAAATCTGTTTTTATTTTAATTCATCTACATCTAATATTCAATTTTTCAACTCTATCTTAGAATCTATATCTGCTAGCCAACTATTTAAGTTTTTAGGTTGTTAGTTTATACTTAACAACAAACATACTGAACAAATCAAAATTATTCAAAAAGAAACCCTTCAAATTACAAACATTGCTAGTATAAAGAAAATTACAGATAAACAAATTATATATATAATCAAATTATATATATAATTAATACAGTTATTATATTCACACTTGAATATAGATTATACAATATTATTATGTCTCACTTCATATGCAACAACATTCTCACCAAATACTTAACAATAGCCAAATGTAAATCCTACCTAGCATGCTCAATCTCCAATAGTACTGTACTTAACATATACTTGTATAATGTTTACAATGTATGGAATATTCAACTTCAACATTATATTACTAACTTCTTACTTTGACTTAACAATTCTAACTTACTAAAACTTCAGCACAGATAAAACTACAACAGCTTTAAAACAATCTATAATCAACTATTAATATACTTTAATACCCTAATCCTATTATTAATAGTTCAAATAAACACATCCTAAATTTAAAATTTATTTAATTATTGAAACACCTAAACATATTCATAACAGCTAATTCTAATATTTCATAACCAAACACTATATCATACAATCTTTAATTACTAGAATTCATTTTATTCCAATATTCTTAATACATTAGCTTTAAAAAACAAATCAGAAATCTCAATATTCTATATCTTAAACAGCTCTGTATAGCTGACAATATCATTTTATTAAAATGGAAACATCTCTTATTATGACTGTCATACTTATCTAAAAACTAAAAACCATTATAGTTTACTTATTTGGAAGACACCATAATGGTTCATAATAGTTTCAGAATTTTTCTTTCACACTACTAACAACCAGAATATAATCTATTCACATACAGCTCACAACATATTTCTAAAAAATCCAAACCTTGGTTATTTACATTTACTGATAATGAAATTATTATTGGCAAAATCTACAGACATTTCAAAAACACCAATCAAATATCTATCACATACTGGCAAATGAATATTAATATAAATTACTCTGGCTACTATCATCTTTTACCAACCCAAAGCTTACTTTGCTTAGACTGTCATCTAAACTTCAACAGAATTCAGAATTTATATACAATTAACATATTAGCAATTATCTCTTTCCAATTTCTAGAAAGAGTTAACTCTAACTTATTAAACTTTAATGCTAATTATATTGACCTTATTCATTCAACAGCTATCAAACATCCACTATCAATTCCTTCAGTACCAACAATTTCAATTCCCAACTCTTATGTTTTTGAAATATTCAAAACTAGTGAAGTAGCAAACATACTTAAACAATATTTAATTCTTAATAGCTTTTAACAACAACTTAATTTTTACATTAATGGTTCAATAATTAATATTGGAACTGATCAATTACAATAGGCATTGGCTAGGTCCAGATTAATAACAATAACCAAATTATTTACAAATTTTTTGCCAAAATTAACTTTTGGCCATTATTCTACAAAACAGAATTGATAACTATTCTTTTAGCTATTTTTACTACACCTCAAAATGCAATAGTCAACATTTTTACAGATTTCTAATCTATTATCATTAAATATACTAACATCTATACTACACTTTCTAATCTTAATAAACTTTTTAAATTCAATACATAGTCTATATAATATACTTTATTGAATATTATTAAATTCTACAATCTCCAAATTAACTTCTATAAAGTACAAGCTTATACTGACAATAATTTGAACAACCTCACTAACTTTCTCACTAAGCAACATAATCTTTTCCTAATTTATACTTTAACTATACTAGTATTTATAACCCATACCACATGTTATTCTGGGACCAATATTTTATAGAATACCTACAAGAATATTTATCAAAAATATTTGCAAAGCCTACATTCTGGCAATATGATCATTTCAAAAACAGGTCCAAGAATGAAACCAACTTATTTTTAAAATAGATTGGAAATCCACTTGGCTATACTTTAACCATAACCAAAAACTAACATATAATAGAATCAACTTCAAAGTTAATTATTTCAAATTCTTTAAAATCAAAATTCTATTAAATGAACTACATATACATTTTCTATATTATAAAATATATTTACATACTTTCTATAATATAAACTGCTTTCATTACAACTTATCTGACTCCTTAACACATTGGTGAACATGTTTTAATCTAATACTATTTATTAGTATTATTCAAGATACTATTTCTAAACATATTAGTTAAAGCAATCTAAACCTCTCTAAACTTCAGCAAGAAGAACTTATTCAAAAATTCAAAACCATGAAACTTTTTATCAGATACTATTCAATAAAAACTCAATCTATCTTGATATCATTCTTAAAAGACTTATACCTAAATCTCTAATTTAAACAATTCAAAATCTTAACATCTCTTACAAATTAGCATCACAAACAGTTATTAAAATACTACTTAAAATCAATGAGCTATGTTATGAACTACTCTGAAAACCATATTGCATAAACTTTTCAAATGGAAAAAAGTAACAAGGTCTTAAACCTCCTTTTTCCAAATACTTAACTTAAATTAATCATAATAGACAAACTAAATACAACTACCAAACATATACATATTTATATATATATAAACTATCTGACCAAGTACACTCAAACTTCAACCATGCCCACCCTTGGTCATACTATTAGAAAAATTAATATATGGACTATTTTTTGGATCAAATACAATATTTTATTTAACTATATTTTAACTATCCAAATCTAGACAAGTTTTGACCACTCTAGTAGATTTAGATCGCAAATAAATATGTCTAAGCTTTACTTTTAAATGTAGTTTTCTTCTTTTTGTACTTAAGTTAGTTATATATAGTTAGTAATTTAATGGTTAGCTCTAACTGCAAGTGTTGGCTTCTGTTATAGCATTTAAATAAAATTATTTTTGTACATAGTAACTTCATGAAGTTACTAACTTTAAAAACTACCAATAAAGATATAAGCAAGGCCTCACCTTAATACCAAAAAAAAAAAATTTGTATATAAGTTTTAAAAACTAATATAGTTATTAATTTGATTATTAGATAATTTGTCTTTTTTAAAGAATAAATATGTATCAAAGAACTAAAAAATTTAAAATTATCTTTTTATAATAGCTCAAATAGAAAGAATTTTTTGTTATATTAAAAAGGTTTATTTATATTTATTGAACTAATTTTAATAAGAAAAGAGATATATTTATATATAATAATTATTAAAATAATAAATAATATTATAAAAGTATTTAGATTTAATAAATAATTAGACATAAAGAAGAAAACAGATTTATATTAAATATTATTAAATTAAGTGTAGTTAATAATAGTAAATAACACTCAAAATACAGATCAAAACTTCTCAAAATATCATTACAATCTCTCTTAGAAACAATCTTCTCAACTATACCAACTTATATAACAATAC
The DNA here is from genome assembly GCA_910591915.1 of Cetraspora pellucida. Lineage (NCBI taxonomy): Eukaryota > Fungi > Glomeromycota > Glomeromycetes > Diversisporales > Gigasporaceae > Cetraspora > Cetraspora pellucida. Next base: position 3,313 of record CAJVQA010001205.1, on the reverse strand, counting down.
CACCTTTTGCCTTTATAGATAATACAGTTTGGCACTGTAAATCTAAAAATAATCTGCAAGATATTCTAGATAACATATCTGAACTATACTAACTAAACAATATTTAAGCTAACCTATCCAAATCAGACCTTATTTACATTCCACCTAACAAAAAAATATCATTCAATAACACTTCAAATATAATATCTCTAAATTTTAACAATGAACTAATTTTATCTCACAAACCTGATAAAATAATAAGATATCTAGGAATTTTTTTAGATGCCAAAGGCTTAACTAAACCCACACTTGAAAAAAATTTTAGCAAAACTTCCTAGTTTATTTATATTATTCAATACAAAAAACTTCTTCTTATACAAATATCCTGACTGTTTAATACTATCTTATCATCATTAACTAAATATCTACTCCAAATATGTACTTCTTCACAAAACAAACTCAAACAACTATCAAGTCTTCTAACAAAATGCACTAAATATATGTTACACCTATCTATTAATACAAACAATGACATACTTACCAATCCACAACTACTCAACATTCCAATACTCAACAAACTTATACTACAAGTTAGTAGCAGTAACATAGAAAGATGCTTCAATACTAATATACTTCTAAACCAAATCTCTATATATCAGATTAAGGATTGGCTTTTTAAAATATAGAAACTATTTCTAATCTAGGATATAATTCTAACCAACTATAGAAAATCTACCAACTACACTATAAATCTTAACTCTATCATCTATAAAAAATAATATCACTATTAACAACATCTACCTAAATTAATTAACAACTTACAAATATACTAACCAACTGAACAATATTTATAATTTCATTTCAACTTCTAATAACTCAACAACTCTAAGCCTTAAAAACAATAGAATTTTTTTCTTAGAACAATTACTTATAGCTGATAATCTCAACCTCCTTTCTTGGAAAAATATATATCTTAGAACTCTCAAAACTTCATAAGGTCCTACTTTAAAATGGTTTAAAATACTCTCAAACCAAATATCTGACTATTCTATTTTGCACATATGGCCTAACTTTCAACTTCAACTTACCAACCTATTTTTAAATACATTAAATCTTATTACACCTCAATTTGTCATCTCAAAAAATACATGGTCACTTTACATTTTATCTTCAGATTGGCATATTGGTAAAATAACCAATACATCTAACTCTCAAGTACTGTTTCAAAAATATCAAATTATGAACTCAACAACTAACACAATCCATATTTCTCTTATACCAACAACATTTCTAATAAATTATAAACAAACTATTAATCTTAAATACAATATACAAAAAAAGAAAATAAAACTTTGAACTTAACATAAACAACCAAGAAATCAAAGCACTTCAAAAAATTTATGCAGACCTATATAAACCAGCTTCAAAATCTCTATCATCACTTTTATTACTCTTCTCAGAAATCCTTCTAATACAAAACATAATACCTGATCTCACATACCAAAACCAACTTATAAATTTTCATAAAAAATTACTATCTCTCAAACCAACTAACATACATTTTTATACAGATGCTTCTATACTTAATTCACAAACATACAACACCTCTACTGGCATAGCCTGGATTCTGGAAAATAATACACAAATTAAATTTAATGCCTCTATAAACCTCATACCAAATTCAACATGAGCAGAACTAGCAGCACTTATTTCCTTATTTTTTTACCTTCTAACTATTCAATTTATATTCACTTAGATAGCTTATCTACTATACAAACTCTTACTAATTCAATATCTTATAACTACAATTCTTAAACCAGACAAAGCAATTGGGATATTATTCATTTTAAACTACCTAACCAAATTCAAAAATATAAATTATATTATGTACAAAGTTAAATCACATTTAAATAACACTTTATATAATATTACTGATGCTTTAGCTAAACAAGGTGCAAAAAAAATAGAACTAAAATATAATTTTGACCATTTTTATTTATCTACTTTCTTTACTTGAAAAGAAATACCAATTACATACAAACTTCATAAATTCTGCAAAAACCTCTTTTCTATTCAAATATTTAACAAACTTCTTTAACTTAAATTATTACAAATCTTCCTATTATAAACATTTTATTATTTACTAAAATTATTAATTCACAAAATTCTAATTTGAAACTTTATTCAATTAGGAATAAAATCCTTCTTAATAACCTATCAACAATATCAAATTTAAATACTCACTATATCCTACTCTACTTAACTTTAAATTGTTTCTATTGTAATCAATATGAAAATACTGAACATTTACTTCAATGTTTACTTTATACTTACAATCTACAAAATATTTTTATCAATAAAACTACAAATATCTTAAGCTTTTTAAACTTTTTAGAAGTTTTATCACATATTATAACTCAAATCCTCAATTTACAAAATCTTTCTCCAAACTTTACTATATATAATACAATACTTTTATTTATTTAAGGCACAATAACACTTGACCAATATAAACAACTTCAACAAATTCTAAAAAAACTAACTAACAACTTTTTTTATCTCTTTATCTAACTTTCTACTTAACTGGTTCAACCTTACTATTTGGCAAACTCATAATATTAAATAACATGAATGAGAATTAGCATAAGAAATTACTGCTCTTACTAAAATAAAAAACAATGTTTGATTATCTATTATACAACCTTCTAACTCTAATAACAATATATTTACATTCAATATCAATATATACCAATTTATTCATAAAACTTTTTCTTAAAATTTTACTATATATACTTGCTTTTACTAATTAAAATAATCTTAAAGATTTCTTTTACCCTCCTTTGTAGTTAATGATTATGATAGTAGATTTGACTAAAACAGAAAATTAAAGGTTAATATCATGCTAGATGTTATTATATATATAGTAACAATAGTGTAGTTTAGGAATATTTTATTTTGAAGTGAATAGGTTGTTAATCCCCAAGTGGCAAGTCTAGAGTTCAAATCCCAGTGACAGCGAAAATTTGCAATTCTTTTTGTGTTATGGCTAACTGTCTTTTATGATTGGTTGGAATAGGATACCTGTAACCCATGTCATACCAGTATAACTGGAAGGTCTAAGACACTTATACAACATTGTATGAGGGAACACAAACTGGTACTGGATGGTGTGAACCCAAGATAAGTCCTTAGGCTGTATAAATCAAGGGAACCAGGTAGGAAGATGGAAGCCCACTTGGAAGACCCAAGTAGAGAGGTAATCCAAACCTTCAACGGTGCTACTGTAAAGACTAGACTTATGAAATGGAGCTAGAACTTGTGAAACTGGGCAAAT